>DXKC01035398.1:0-12382 GCA_031170775.1 Cymbopogon citratus
ATGATACACAACCTTGCAAAATATCTTGTCCAAATTCGACTTCGTTTGTGAGATATAAAAATAACAAATTTCTAACAAATCGTCTGGACAGCTTTTTGGCTTAAAATTTGTTATTTTTATATCTCACAAACGAAGTCGATTTTGGACAAGATATTTTGCAAGGTTGTGCATCATCATGTCATCTATGTGTGTGATTTTTTTGGTGAATTTAGACGACTATTTTGATGTGGTTTGCACAGGTTTTTACGAAGAGGTTGGTTTACATTTGATACGTTGCCTTTTATGTATTCCAGCACTTGCCAGAATCTCCTGTTTTATTTAACTCTTTTGGCAGCCTTCCTGTCAAACACCATTTCTCTTTTGGCAGAATCTAATAGAGTTACCTGAGACTCATCAACCGAAGAAGCAAAAGTGGTGGTGAAATAGGAGCAGTCGGGCATATTTCTAACCTTGGATTCTGAGTACGAACGAAAGGGATTAAGGTTCATCCTGCCAAAACAAAAGACATACTGGGGATGCCGTTTCCTAATAATATCAAGGAATTGAGAGGCTAGTAACATATAAAATTGGTATGTAATGATTAAAACACAATTTTTCATTTTATTACTCCCTTGTTGTGGCTAATGCGCATTAGTGTCAGATTACAGTAGTGAGCATTCCAGATGATGCTTTATAGTGTTGGCGGTTGATATCAGTTTAGAGTGGCAGCTATGCCATCATGGTAAAAAGAAGATTAACCAAAAGAGAAGGAATCCAATGCTAAAGGCAACCTTCTAAATGTAAAGTAATTCCAGGGCTTAAGAAGCAACAACGCTTCACAAGACAAAGGTGCAGAAATTCAGGACAGTTAAGGGAGTAACCGAAGACAGCCAGTAAAAGTAACTGCTAAAAGAAACTACGTGCACCGTCCTCTTCTCTTTGATGAACGAAAAAAGTCATCATACTAAATAAAACATGGTTCCATAAGATGAGATCTGCACAAAAAAAAAAAAACACACATGTGAGTGAACCACCTTATATTCACAAGTATCAACTGCTTGCAGAAATTCTGGGCGGCAACTGATTAGACCTTAGGGGAAGCCACAAGCAACTAAAGGTAGCATTATTTTCTTTCACGCAAAATATAAACTTCAAACAACACTTCTGCAAGAGCTACATGGCCTATAAATAGATAGCTTTTTTCAATGCTGTGAGCAAACAATCCAGTTTTTATGCAAGCGTTTTTAGGCAAGCTGATGAACGATGTCATATTCTACAGCTAGCTAGATTGATACACATATAGATAGATAGCTTTTTTTCAAGCTGATGAACACACATAGATTGATACATGCCTTATTTCATAGCTAGATAGACACACATAGATAGATAGTACTTGTGTTTGTCTATCGCATACCACCACCTATAGCAATACCAATCCACATCAAGGATGATCATAACCACTGCCACCACCATTCCCATATTGACCGGTGCCACCGCCTCCGTTGTAGGCACCACCATTCCCGTATTGACCGTTGCCACCGCTTCCGGTATAGGCACCACGGTACCCAGGTTGCATATAGCCTGAACCATACCCCTCTGGCCGTTGTGGCTCCGCTGGCCCCGCTTGTTCTGCAAAAGAATGTAGTTGGTGTTACTAGCTTGTCTCAAAAAAAAAATGCTGTTACTAGTGTAGCGTCTCCTGCATACAACTAACAACTAGCAATACTACTTCATGACAATAACTCCACTAGTATATATACATATCAGTTTGAAAATACCGTACGTTCTGCGTGCGCTACATCGTGGGAGACGAGCAGGAGAGTGGCGCATGCGACGACACCAAGAAGAATTGGGAACTTCGCAGCCATTTCTGAGCTTCCGTGAGTATATACTCAAGCTTTGTTTGCGAAGATAGCTGTGCCACCTCTGCCTTATTTATAGAAGAGGTGTCGTATGCTTGGAACCACCAGAATGGGTGGATCATATGGATGAGGCAACTGAGCAAAATCAAGTTTACTTTTCAGTGGTTCTTAGAATTTCATGGAAGTTTGGTCCTACAGGCCATTGGAGAGCATCTCGTTGTCGACTTATTGATTACTTCCCTGTACAGCTGGGTTCTGCCATTTACCTTGCATATTTAGTTATTTACCTGTGACGGAGGCTATAGGGCAGCATGCCAGTAATCCATACACATCAAGTCTGCAGTTGGACTTCAAGGGTTCCTGCAAGAATGAACATTTCAGCTTGCACTGCTTTTGAGATCATATATGGTTATGCACAAGAGGGCATGCTGCAAGGCAAATGGGTCCACAACAAAAGTCAACAACATGGAAGCTTTTGCTGTCAGCTTACTTCTTCCTCCTAGAGTCCTAGTATGTCTCAGTCCTCACATCATCAAATTGTCTAGTTGGCATCCTCTTGTGGCTTATATCAATCCGTGTTGTAAATGCACGCCCTCTGTTGATAGCAAAGATGTGGCCTGAATCAGCGTAACACCCTAAAATTTTGGTCCCGTCTAACGATGACATCAAGTGGCCATTGTTTTTTCTCATTTTTTTTCAGGCCTTCTTTAGTTCCCTCAAAATTCAAGTTTTTTTTTCTCTCTCTCCATTACATCGAATATTTAGACGCATGCATGGAGTACTAAATGTTGGTAAAAAAATAACTAATTGCACAATTTAGTTGTAACTAGTCCATCAACCCGTGCTCTCGCACAGGTAGAATTTTAAGTGATATGGACAGTTACCTGGTTCTATTTTCAAGACTGTCATGTTCTATAAGATGAAATGAAACACCCACTAAATGGATAGTTTCATTTTATGATTTAACAGACATTTAAATCACGACTCATAAGAGAGTTGGTAATTGGGCCACAAAATTTTATCCCCATACAAAACTCAGTTCTTTTATCTCTTCTTAAAAAAAAATTTAACATCATCAAAAGAACTTATGTGACATCATAACATATACTAACACTTGCCTATCAGGTTTTAAAAATAGGCATAATAGAACTTTAATACATGTGACAAATAAATGATTTTTTATTTAATTTGTTCTTTTTGTATATTTTCTACTATCGACAAATATATTAATATATTTTTAGTTCACATGACATCTATTCTATACTTTAAATACACAATTAGAATTAAATCTTGCCATTGAGTATGGTGGCATTGGTGCATCACTTGTCATTTGAAGTCACGAATGTTTTTTTTAAATATACTTATTGGCCGCTACAATTTTTTTACTGCCCAAGTTGATACTATTGTGCTTATTGTATCTTTTACTAACTCTCCTTTTTTTAATTTCAAAAAAAGTAATTTGGGTTATAATATGTTCTTAAGTGTGACAATAGCGTAATCAATCATTTGAAACATGGACCAGGTCACATAAGTGATTACTTGAAGCTACAACTCAGATGGGGTTGCAATGCTAACTTCAAGAGAATTTTAATACTAAGTCCTATAATGATGAACTCTTTACTATAATATGATCTTAATGGACCAGGAAAATATAGCCACATCGATAGTCTCTCATTTTTCTCATGATGTTTTTTCTATCAAGAAATTGTATGTGCGGTTATGATTAAGTTATTAGTATAGACATGCCAAACATTAGTTAACATACAAAAATATATTTAACATCCTATATAAATTATACATTGTGATTATTAATTTGATTGTAGACAATTTATTAGTATTGTTAGTATATGAATTATATAGAATTTTTTATGAAACAAAATATGTATATTTATCTATATTTGGCTCGAAAATTGGCATGCTTGCTTCATGTACATATGCATATGCATAGTGGCACGCACAAATTTAGGTTAGTTTTTCATAGATTAATAATGATAGCCATTAATAATTTAGATTTAGGGATAGTTTAATTTATATATTGTTAACGATATATTGCAAGTGGTTAATTTAGATACAAACTTATGATTTACTTTACATCATTTGTTCCATAATAACATATTAGAGGTCTTCTTTAGTCTATTTTTGCATATCTGTGTTGGTATTAGAAATGAAATATATCTAATGATGGCCATTGTGAACATAATATAATGATGATTATAGTCAACCAAATAGATGGCCACATAATAACATTGAAAAGAACTTGGATCATGTGTATTATTTTTTTTTAACATCATGAATCTACTAGAACACTCAAACTAACATTTTATATTTCCTTTAATACTACCTTTTTATCGAGGCATAGGATACCTCCAATTAGCAATGTCACAATTTGTAGTCGTCATGATCCCCTGTATAGAAACAAATACTCCCTCCGTTTCAAATTGTAAGTCATTCTAAAAATCTTGAAAAGTCAAATTATTTCAAGTTTGACCTAAATTATAAAAAATTTACAAAGATTTATGACTATACTGTAGAAATATGATTAACACAAAATCCAATTATACTTAGTTGATATCCTAAATGTTATTATCTTATCGCATAAATTTAGTCAAACTTGAGATGTGTAACTCTCTAAGATTTTTAGAATGGCCTACAATTTGAGACGGAGGGTGTATATGATAACCTTCTTGTATCTCTAGGTTGATTGTGAATATTATAATGAATTTGGCTTTTATTATGATATTGTATACTTTAGTATGTAGAAATTACGTAGCTATATATATGTAGAAAGAGATATACTGAATAGTCGTGCCGTGGAAAAGACTTTTGCATTCAAAATTGTTCTCTGACCTTTATGGAGTCATGACGTCGCATCGTCCTTTAGGCTTTAGTACACTGAAAGGGTTGTTGATCGTCGAATGCTTGTCATCTTGTAGGTGGCAAGGATACAGAACTGGGCAAGCGAGCAAGATTGTACGTGCATCTAGGTACTCTCATTCATGGTCCACGTGTGTCTCTACGTGGTTCTTGTTCGAAGATGCCTAGGCCGATGAAATCTTTGCACTAGAGCTCCATGCATCAAATGATCTACAATGCCGACAAAGGACGGACGAACGGCAAGTTCTGCCATAGTTGCATTACTGCACTCGAGATGGGAGATGAGAGATGAGAGATGGAAGGACTATTGTACAAATGTTCCTTCGAATAGGGTGTTACATGCAAAATGGTTATGTGGAGGCGGCGGGTTACTCAGTCAGAGCATGTGCGATTGATGCGTGCCGCACATTTCTGATCGGACGATTCACGGCTGAGTTTGCAAGGTTACACCGAGAACCCAGTTTGCACTGAATATTTTCCCGCATATGTCAATGGATGTTGTGGTAGTGGTATATATATATACATCACTTCTTAGCGATCCAGAATAAAAGACCGAGGAACAATCAGATTAGAAAAGATCAGGACAGAAACGGTCTGAACTTCATGCAACAAGCATGAAAGCTGGCCTCTTGCTGGCGTCGGTTTTTTTTTTGAGCATCACAGATTTTCATTAACTCATGACAGGATTACAATCATCGGCCACTAATCCCACAAGCCAATCAGGAAAATAGTCAAGCTAGAACTGAGAGCGCTATGTGGCAGAGACCATACAGACACAACAATGAGCCATAGAGTTAGCCTCACGACACACCCACTCACATCGAAATTCTCTAAAACTCCTGCCTATCTCTGTGATATCGAAACTAATGCCTCCAATCGAGGAAAGAACTGGAGCCATCGTCAAGCAGATTCTTCAAACCCTTGCAATCAACTTCAAGAATGACACGATCGTAGCTGTTCTCAGAAGCCAGTTCTAAACCTTCTTTTGCAGCCATTGCCTCCACTGTCAACGTGTCAGGAACGTCATCAAACGGCCAGCGAGCCGCTGCTGCCAAGACATTCCCCTGGTGGTCCCGGCTTAGTACCCCCGCGCTACCACAGCACCGATTAGGATCAAAGGCAACGTGGTGGCCTTTTTTGGATGGAGAAACTCCGTGTGATGGCAGCCTTGCATGATGGGGTGGTGGCGGCAGCAATAGATAGGGTTCAGCGCGAGAAAGAGGACACGTGCTACCGGTAGCAATAGTTTTTAGGGTAGGATATTTTTCAACGTATAATTTTGGTGTATATCTATACCTACTAATAAAATGAGAAAATTTCTGCCACCCAAAATCTGTCTGCCTGCCTCTCCTCCGTATTCCGTTCTGGTTCCAAATCTCTATCTAACTGTCTGGCTCCAATATCGGTTCTACGATGGACTCTTGTTCTCGATACCTAAACACAAAAGAGTCCACTACTTCTCTTGCCAATAGATTAAACAGGACACCGTCCATCAACGCCACGACTCATCAAATCAAAATCCTTTCTTCTGCCCATCTTCAAAACAAGCTCGAGGAGTCATTCGCACCATGCCATAGAGGCGATACTATATGGCCGTGTGAATTTGGAGCTGCTCTTCTCCTGTTTGTGACAAGCTCGGCAATGAGAACATGTGATGGGCGTTGTCGTTTTTTCTGTGGTACCTTGTGTGTAAGAGGACTGTTGGGTTAGTAGTCAGTGCTTTTGTGAGGATATATGCGTGTGTAAGGTTTTTAGGCTTGGTTTTTTCTTAAAAACTAAGCCAATTCTACTCTACTTAATTGAAAGGCAGAGCTCCTGCCATTACATTAAAAAAAAAACAAACACCAAAAATCAACAAAAAGTTGATTCCTTGCCGATTCCTTCCTCCATCCATACATGAACCGATCCAAGACGAAAATAGAGAAAATCAATTTGACAAAATCAGACGAAGTTGTGCAAACGTCTCACGAATCAATCGGAGACGAAATCATAGAAAGAAATCAGAAAAAGAATTGAATTGAAGAAATCAGAAGAGGTCGAAGGTGCCCTATGCTGTCGCCTCCCCTACCTATGACAGCCAGCTGCACCTAGCCGAGCAGCAGTAGCGGTCCGACTCGTGCACTCACCACTGCCCGCGCCCTTCTTCTATATCAGAGCTGCGAAGTTGCCTACTCGTACCAGCGCAGCTACAACGTCTCCGGGTCGAGCTCGTGTGGCTGCCGTCAATCTGCACAAATCCAGCGGACATATATGTTGGGGAGGATTAAAGGAGGGCGGCATGGAATCAGACAGAAGACAGGGCGGCGAGCTAGACGGGAGGCGGTGCGAGCGGCGACGGTGTTCGAGCGGCGCAAGGGAGTCATGTGGCCGGCCAAGATGCATCGCGAGGTGAGCATTGGTGACAGGCGCTGTTGCGTGTGGATGCGGGCGGTGGAGACAGGGAGAGGATAAGGTGGACTCGTGTGGACCATGGTGCCCTTGATGCCTGCTCGTGTACTGAGAATATAAAAGACCAAGGGAAAAATAGGAAAAAAAGTATAATATAATACATTGGCTGGGCTTTAAACAAAGAGGCTCTATGTGTGCGTAAAATAAGTTGGTCTAAACTACTTGAATTCATCACTAGACTTGGTTAGATACTTTTTCGTAGAAAAGTAAGATCTTTGATATTCTATAATTTTATCTTCACCGTATATATGACCTATATTTGTTTATAGACCAGGGGTTTTCTTTCTAATGTCAAAATTCTCATTGGTCTTTCTCTTGTCTAAATAAATGTCTTTAAACCATGTGCATCTACCGTATAATCCTTATCAGCTAATACCGCATAAAAATTTGAGAGTTACAACAACTCTTTGTATCCGGAACAGCTCACGTCCGATGATAGTTTACATTGTGAATCCAATAGGTATTAGCACCCGTTGCAACGTACGGGCAAATTTCCTAGTATCTTATTTATATGAACGTTTAGGGGGTTATTTCTTTGGTGCTTTCATAATGGCAAATGTGAGTAATTTCAAAAACAGAATTGATCGAATGGCTATCATTGTTAGAGGCTTCTGGATGGATGGCCCGATGTTTCTGATTATTGCGAGAATTTTTAGAATTTATCTATTTTCTTAGAGCATCTCATGAAGATTAATGTGGAGCCTCCGTTGGAGCCTCTAATAATTAGTAATAGTATAAGATTTGCGAGATGAATCTTTTGAGCCTACTCACTAGTACAAAAATGAACATCGGTAATCCCTCCTTTTTCCAACAGAAACGGCTGACATAGCACGCCGCCTCTAATGGATAGCGACAACACTGTAGCTTCGAAGCCGCTACCGAAGATGTATCTTCAGAAACGGTTAAGTTAGGCCAACCGCATCTGAAAACACAAGAGTTTCAACAACGGTTACATTAAGCAACCTGTTTCTGAATATATATCTTCAGAAACGGTTATCTTAACAGAACCGCGCCTGAAGATATCGATTTGTGAAAACGGTTATCTTAAGACAACCGCTTCCAACACAATTTTCCGAAGCGGCAAGGTTACTGCATCCGTTTCTTTTGCATCCGTTTCTTTTTCACGCCGGTTCGATTGCCACGTGGTTGTTTATTTTATTTCGATACTCTTTCAAATAATGCGGATGGGACATAACCATCCAGTCGTTTGAATTTTGCACGCGTCAGACCAACGTTATTATCGAGAGTTTTGAAACGATTCAACTAACAGTGCCATCATTATTCACTATTACTGCCGCCGCTTGACCTACCCGTCCCACCACAATTATTCCATACCTATCCAGCTTCTCGGACTATCCGTTCGTTTCGAATTTCAAATCGCCGGATGATATTTAGAGGGGCAGTTTTGTACTTCCCCTGTAAGCCGAACCGTTTTGCCCACAGCTATATAAACCGTAGGTCCGACTTTGTTCTTTCAGAAATCACCACTCCGTCCTATTGCTTCTTCTTCTCCCTCTCCAAAACCAAAAAGCCCCAAAATCTTCTTCTTCTTCATCCCGCTCCAAAACCCCCCCCAAAACCACCATGGCAAACAGCCCAATCCACTTTCCCACCCCCTCTAACTCCGATGATGAGGGCTCGGACGCCAATGCAAGCTTTGATGATGACTCGTCGTCGGGCCCGGATCCCGCCGGCTACACCTGGCCACCCGACTCGGGCCCGTCCGATGAGGACCCAGAGGAGTTGGAGGTGGTGGGCAACGACGACGACGACAACGATGAGGAGGGGGAGGGGGAGGACAGCGACGACGACGAGGAGGATGGGGAGAGCGGCGGAGGCAACAATGGCGGCGGGGAGGCGGACACCGGCGGGGAGGCGGACGCCGGCGTGGAGGCGGACGCGGAGGCGGAGGACAACAGCGGCCTTGACTGGGGCGATCCGACGGCGGGGAGGCCACCGACTCGTGCGGCTCCTCCGATGGCAGCAGCGGCGGCGAGGAATCCGTCGGTGACAACATCGTCGCCGACGAGGGGCCTTCCCACAAGCGTCGCCGCCTTGGTTGATTCTCTCTATGATGGGATCATTGTAAAAAGTTAGTTTAATTAGTTTAAGTTAGTTTAATTAGTTTAATTAGTTATGAGAAATGAAGACGAGCATTGTAAATGTGCTCGTCCTAATTGTAATTATTTTATTATAATCAAGTTTGAGTAGTAATCAAGTTCAATGAGTTGACGGGTATCCATTTTTTCCAATATACCATTTTATTATAACGCCGCCGATAATTTTAACCATATACCATTCAATCACAAAAGAGGAATTGACGGGTAACCATTTTTTTTCAATGGACAGACAGTCCTACGCTGAATCTGTAAAATAGAAATGACATAATATATTTGTCCGGCCAGTCCTATACAGCGGAAATAAAAACAGTTCTATGGTTAAAATAAAAGCTGTTGTATGGATGGATGGCTAGTCACATGAGTTGGGCAAATTTGTGACATGACAACCGACGATGTGGCCTGAAATTGAAGTACACATGAGTTGGCCAAATTTGTAATACAACATTAATGTAAGAGTGGTTACACTATCTGTATGCACATAGCTCAGAAGGTATCAGATAAGCTCTAACCTTCAGAAGACGATGGTGACATGTATCAATATAAATATATTATGAACAAATATTATATTGTATGATATAATTCATGCTCACAAACTTTGGATCATAATTTTAAGTAAATTTATGTCATGCACAATTCAAGAATTCAAGACCCTCTACTATCTTCCCTTGCTTCATTGCCTCATAATCCAATCTGCAAGCTTGTGCAAGATCAGAGAAATATGCCTCATATCTCCCGGTTCCAGTCATCTAGATGAGCTTCTCCTTCTTCATGCTAACATAAAGTGTGGCATAGAACTGCCTGATTACCAAGTCATTCCAGTCTTGCTTCATCTCCATCATATCCTTCAAACTCATGGCCTGAAACGCCTTCACAACAGTTTCCATTTTGGAAAACTTCTCCAAGTGCTCCCAACTCAACCACCTATGTTTTTGATACATAGGTCTCTTATCCAATCCTCCTCGAAACAACTTAAACTGTTTGCTTGAGTGAAAGAATTCTGATGGAGAATCCATTCGCTTCTTGTAGTGCCTCTGATGATCACAAGCCCATACATCCCACTTATATATCCCTTTAGGGACCAAACCCATGTCCATGGGATTCTTTGTCTCATCGAAACTGTCATCACTCATAGAAACAAACAAGAAATTAGGAAGCAATCTAAAACACTTGTAAAATCATATGAAAATAACTTATAAAACCTGACAGTTATCATATTTTTTAAAGATATTATTCAAAAAGTGAGAGTTAACCAATAAAATCATTGCCTAGTAACACATTCACAGCATCTACAACTTTGGCACTCAATTCAACATATTTACAGGAATCATGGTATACAGCTACATTGGCAACTCCCCCACGCGCAAACCCCACTCCCCAACCCCCAACTACATTGGCAAATCCTCCACAGCGCTTCCCCAAATCTAAATCTAAAACCCTAATCCAAACTCCTAACGGACAAAGCAACTGACGGATTCAAATGAAGGTAAGGATGAGAAGCTTACCTTCCATCCATGGCAGCTTCAACGACGGATACTTCCTACGCTGAATCTGTAAAATAGAAAGGATATAATATATTTGTCTGGCCAGTCCTATACAGGGGAAATAAAAATAGTTCTATTGTTAAAATAAAACTCCTTGTATGGATGGATGGCTAGTTAAAGAACTATACGTTAAATAAAGCAGCCTTCGGTAATTAAAACCGACATCATCTCGATGGATGGCCCAGACCAACAAATAAACAACGAAAGCAACAACTAATTAAGAGTGGTTACACTACCTGTTGTAACACCCTGGCCCAGGGCTTAATAGGATTAATAGGATACTCATACCAACAAATTGCAACTTTTTTCTGGAAGCTCATCTCTAAAGAACTCCAAAGTTAAGCGTGCTTGGCTTGGAGCAATTTAGGGATGGGTGACTGACCAGAAAGTTCTTCCCGGGTGCGCACGAGTAAGGACAAAGTGCATAGAAAAGATTGGTGTTGGTCTGTGAGGATAGTCTATGTCCTAGTTAAGCTGCCAGATGTAAGCGGGCCCGATCTTGAGGAGGCGGGACGTTACAAATGGTATCAGAGCCGACTCTCGCGGTTTCACGGGCGCGTGTATCGCAGTTGCGCAGGCATGGTGCGCATGACTGGTGTGGATCTGTAGTGGTCACACAGCATGGCACATGCGCTGGCACTGGACACATGGACGTGGCCAAGAGAGGATGTTCCTGGCTTGGGATTGATCGACGAGGACGTCGATCTCTTAAGAGGGTGAGGATGTAACACCCCGGCCCAGTGCTTAATAGGATTAATAGGATACTCATACCAACAAGTTGCAACTTCTTTTTCAGAAGCTCATCTTTAAAGAACTCCAAAGTTAAGCTTGCTTGGCTTGGAGCAATTTAGGGATGGATGGCTGACTGGAAAGTTCTTTTTGGGTGCGCACGAGTGAGGACAAAGTGCGTAGAAAAGACTGGTGTTGGTCTATAAGGATAATCTATGTCCTAGTTAAGGTGCCAGATATAAGCGGACCCGGTCTCGAGGAGGCGGGATGTTTCACCTGTAGGCACATAGCTCAGAAGGTATCAGCTAAGCTCTGACCTTGAGAAGACGATGGTGACATGTTTTCCACGTCTAATGGAAAGTAGCTCTGGTGCGGTGTTTCCATAGAACCATGGAAACCGGACAGCTTGAGCAGCACCAAAGCCATTATGTATGGTTGGAGGATCAGAGGGCTGTCCGGGTTCTGTCTGGTCTCTACCTATAGGCACATATTTAAAATTTTATGTGCCTGCACAGCCATTATCGTCTCCTCGACGACACAAGATAGAACATGCTCATCTTTAGTGACTGGCTGTAAATGGTTGACACTGTATGGCCCAAATATCACATGGCCTATTTTACGAAAGACTGTTTTGCACCGCAGAAAAATAAACCGAAGGACTATCCTATACTATTGATTTTTTGATGTGAATGTTGGTCCATCAATGGCCCAGTAGAAAGACTGTCCTGCGTGGAACGAAAACCACCGGACAGACTGTCCGGTGATATCGATTTTATACGTCAAAGCAAGTTTAGTTGATATTTGGCATAATTTGGCATTACATGTTTGT
>DXKC01035497.1:0-14166 GCA_031170775.1 Cymbopogon citratus
AGAAGGGAGAGGCATGATACGTTCTCAAACATTTCTCTTTTCTTTTTCAAATGTTGTTTTTAAATATTTTAATAAATGTATTTCTGAAGAACTATTTTGAAAATTATTTAGGTTTTGGTTTTAATCCCTTTTCAAATAAATTTGTAAATCAAATTGTAAACTCATTTATAGAAATATGATTTAGATATAAATTCAAAGCTTCATCTTTTTAAATAGACCTCGTGGCAAGTTTCATAATTCATATTTCACTCAATAAATAAATGCAACCAACATGAATGCAACACCAACATGAGAACTAATTGTCAAAAAGTTTTAAAGTCATTTTTCTTTAACAAACTTGATAACAAACTATGTAAAACTTAGTTAATTGTATGAAAATTAATTAAATAATTTATTTTATTTAATGTTTTCTATTCACAACCCAAAATAGAAATTTTGGGGTGTGACAGATCCCCTACCAATGGTTTTGAGGCCAAACCACCAAACCTCCTCGCGAGTACGTGCCACGCACGGATCCCCCGCCATGTTCATCTTGCACTTGTCGATGCCAAGTGTCAGCCAGTGTGGCTAGCACCCGGTCGTCCGGTCCCTCAGTCCAAGCCACCATATCCGCCCTTCACTGCACCCGGTCCATCAGCATGGCACGCCCGCTTGACCTTCTCCCGACCGTCACTACCGCCTTCGGACTCCACACTTGCACAACACAAGCCGAGAGACACATTTCGACACAATATACCCTATGCCTGGGATTAGCAAAACCACCAATCAACCTACCAACCAAAAGTGCTAGACCTTGTTGGCAATCACTCATCACACACCAAGATGCTACACAATGGCTATGGAAAAAGCCATGTGTTCGCATCCCTTTTGCCCTCCACGTAGAAAATAGGTTCACCATAACATCGATTTAAGACAAGGGCATTTAGGGTATTTGATGGCCACCTAAAACTACACAAGGAATCACCGTCTCCCGCCTACATCTACGTTCCCGAGCAGCACCTTCTCTCTTCCTGCTCCAGCCGCCCCTAGATCTGCTCTCCTTTTTTTGGAAAACAAGAGTGGCAAGTCCCCTAGATCTACAGTCTCTAGCCGCCCCATGGATCTGTTGCTCGGCTCTGGACCCTAGGTGCGCCATTGGTAAAGCTACTTTACTCCCTCTCTGCTTTCCCGCCGCTCCCTCTCTCATACCTTTCGGAACCCTAGCCGTAGGCGGATCCCCTTCAGGTCAACAGCACGTCAACCCACAGCGAGGGACCGGCCTCGACGATGGTGCAGGCAGGATCCAGAATCCCTACCTTGGCACTGTCAATGAACCATTGTCAGATCCGGATCTAGATCCGGATCTGGATTTGGTACCCAACGTCAACGACTACCGCACCAGGTCTGCGACCACGACCACAAGCGTATCCAATGAACGCAGAGGAACAAGTACCCAAATTCCTTCTATGATAATGTGTTGTATTGTAGTGGTTGAACCTGGGTTATGTAGATAGCTATAGGGTAACTTATTTCATATCTAGTCGATTGTTGCTGACATGAGCTTTATTGGATTGATGACTTCTGTTCAAGTTGTGGTTAATTGCTTATTTGTGTACTTCTGTGTCCTTTTGCTTTGTTTTGTCAACATTCAGTATAAGCTTTAGTTAACAATTGCCTTTGTATTCTAGATGAATAGCCACTAACTGGTTACAAACTACGACGGACAGAAGAAATGGCTATGCAAGTAGAACCTGGTCTAGGGGAGGTATTTGAGGGATTTATTGATACAGCTAAACAGATTCAGATTTTAAAGATGAGCAGTTGCCTAATGTAATGAAGGTGCTTGTTCTATGTTGTATTGATAGCAGTGAAACTTGTACATGATTGCTTCTTAAGTTTGTTTCTCCAACATCAGGTTCCGACTGAACAAACCCATAGAGGCTCCGATAAAGAGGATGATACTATGGCATTCTCCGAGGGCTTCACTATCAGTGGCAGAAAGGGCCTGAGCATTACTGCAGGAGAAGCAGTTGTAAGTACATCTATTTGGTTAATTTGAAATCTGATGAAACCATTGGAATCGAAGAAGCAATCATACCAGAACCTGATGTGTCATCATTGTTTGATTTTGAAGTTGCTATTTTGCTCCAATCAATATTGCACCTACGCATTGTGCTTATGTAATCAATATGAGGAGTAGGCTGAGGAAGCCCTGCATTACATGTTATGAATTGAAGTCCTATTGCACTATCTGTGAAACCATGTTTCAGTAGTATACTAGTAGTACTCATGTGTGGCTTTAATATGTGTTGGACTGAACAAATCTTACTTTGATGTAATTGATAAGATTTTATGTACTTCCAAGAACCATTCATCAAAGACTATTTTGTAATCAGAATTTGGATTTGGTAGTCTGAACTATTGACCTGCATTACTTATTATGTATGAATTAGTTTTGTGAGTTCCTCTTCCACAATCTGTAACCTAATGTTTACTGCTTCAGTTTCACAGGGAGCTAGGGAGACTATGCAAGCAGAACCTGTTGTTGATAAGCAGCAACCAATGATGAGTGATAATGTTGTTGTTTCCAAGGTCATCTATCTACTGTGTTATGAATTTTAAGTCCTCTTTCACTCTTTGTAACCTAATGTTCACTGCTCGAATTTCATAGGGAGCTAGAGAGACTATGCGGGCAAAAACTGTTGCTGATGGGCAGCAATCAATGATGAGTTGCAATGTTATTATTTCCAAGGTCCTCTATCTACTTGTGTTTTGATTTTTAAGTCCTCTTCCACTATCTGTAACCTAATGCATACTGCTTGAATTTCACAGGAAGCCACGAAGACTATGCGAGCAGAAACCATTGCTAATGGGCAGCAACCAATGATGAGTGCCAATGTTGTTTCCAAGGTCCTTCGTCTACTTGTTTTTGAATGTAAGTCCTCTTCCACTATCTGTAACCTAATGTATACTGCTTGAATTTCACAAGAAGCTACAGAGACTATGCGAGCAGAAACTGTTGCTGATGGGCAGCAATCAATGATGAGTGTCAATATTGTTTCCAAGGTCCTGTGTCTACTTGGGTTTTGAATGGAAGTCCTCTTCCACTATCTGTAACCTAATGTTTACTGTTTGTATTCCATAGGTAGCTAAGGAGACTATGCCAGGGGGAACCTGTTATTGACCCGTAGCAACCAATGACTATTGCTGATGTTTCCAAGGTCCTCTGTCAAATATCTATGGTTCTCCATGGACAAAACCTGTAAGACTGTAACCTAAATTTTCCTGCTCGAATTTCTCCAAGAAGCTATGGAGACTATGCGAGAAAAACCGGTTGTGGATCAGCAGCAACCAACGACAAGTGCAGAAGTTGTTTCCAGGGTCCACTTCCTCTCCCGCCCCAAGAATGCTGGAGCCTAGAGAAGATCCATCAGAAGAGATACATCGATGGTGAAATTGCTTTCTGACCTGCTTGCTGCTGAAAAGGAGTATAATTCTATGCTCTTCAATCAAGTGGCTACAATGAGGAAGAGGACAAAAAAACTGTACGGGAGTTTGAGCAGTTGAAAAGAGTGCAACAGGAGGACTACAATATGCTCCGCGGGGAAATTCGAAGCATTGCCAATTCTGGTAACTCTAGGTCTTAAGCTGCTGTGGACTTTCTTGAGTGAACATTTGTGTTTTGATGTGTGGAGTTATGCCGGTTTGATGAGCCAAAAACTGTGAGTGGCTTGCTGCTGGTGTTTGTACTGTAAATTGTTGTAATTTGATTGCCATGTTGGATAATTGTGTCATCATCCATTATAAATGAAGTGAATCTACGGCTGTGACGATCTTGTATTATTTTTGTGATGAAATGATAGTTGAGCACGTGGACAAACCTTGATTGGCCATGTGGAAATACAGGATTATGACACGTCGAGGTACCATTTCATGACACGTGACATCGCCTACTGTCGACATGTGTTGTATCCAAAATGTGACACGCGGATCAATAGTATCGTGACGCGTGGTCGAACAAGAAACGAACACGTGGGCAAGTAATAAAATGACATGTGGAACGACAGGTCACCATCGGTTGCAATTTAAAATGAAAACGTGGTTCAGTAAAAACATGACACGTGTTCCTATCAGAATTTGACAGACGGTCCAGTAAAAATATGACACATGGTCCAATAGAAACAAGACATGTGTCACAATTGGAGTGTACCACATCACTACTGCCATATCAGCTGACTAGAGCTGACTACAGCCATGTCAGCTGAATATAGCCATGTCAACATAACGGCTGTCTTCTGCCGTTATGTACATCTCTATGACACCCAACTGTTAGTCATAGAAGCGACCACTTCTATGCCTTTTTTAAAATCATCATGAGCATACATATGTGATGCGTATTCTACGACGGTGGTTTTTTGGTCATAGATTCATCATAGATGTGAAATAATGACAAATTCGGTACTTTGCATGACAAAAATGGAGAGTCATAGAACAGCAAATCTGTTGTAGTGTGATTAGCACCGGCAAGCAAGCAGAGCATGGCCTTGTGCATGGTGTTTACATGTGCGTGCATCGGTGAGGATGTGGTGTGACTTGCATGCATGAGTGTAGGGGTGGAAGTGTAGGCTCGCAAACGTCGGAACAGAGGTGCTGCGGTGGCGCCATGGTGAGACGTGGCTCGGACTCGACCGGAGTGGGGCTACAGGGAGCACCAGATTGTAGGAAGTAGCGCGAATGGAGGAGGATTGAGCTCACCATGAATACATTGGTGGGATTTCTCGCCATTGAGTACGGCACAAGGAGGGAGTCGAGGCGAGGTGGACGACATCACGACAGCTCCAGGCTCCGGTGAGGCGTCGCGGGGAGAGGCATTGTAGGCGTGAGTTGATACAAAGGAGCGGTGTCGTGGACTCGTCATGCCTCTGCGATCTCCACGGATGAGGAACGAGGCCAGAGGCGGTCATAGTGTAGGGATCAGCGAGCTCAAGTCGGGCTCGGCAATGGCAACGGCAACGGAAGCTCAGGCGTTGTAGTGAAGAAGAGAGGGCATGAGCAGGCTATCTGGTGGTGGAAAGGAGAGGAGGATCCCGACCTTGGATTTTATAGGGAGCAGAACACCGAACGTGGACATGATCTGGAGCTCGTTGTGCCGTCCTGGCGGCGGTTGGTTTCTGCATGCAGAAATTGATGTGGTGTACGTGATGTTTGGAGTTAAGAGGAGTGAGTAACCAAGGGGGAGTGATGGAAAGTAACCAAGGGGGAGTGATGGAGGTTGTTACCGCTGCAGGCTTGATGGTGTATGAATGCTATATTGCGAGCTGGGAAAGGAAAGAGGAGAGGCTAGTGGCTAGTGCAAGTCAAACATGAGCTGCTGAAAATATGCATAATAAACGAACGTGTAGAAACATGTGTACAGGCTGCTTTGGGATATACACGTAACACGTGCAGGCTAAGCTCAAGGAAAAGGTAAAACCAAGAATGGAGGGAAGGTCAACGATTTTGTAGAGAAATGAAAGGAAAAGATTGCATCGATGATATTACTAGATAGGATAAAGATTAGGCCAGAAAGAATTTCGACTAAAATATGTTTTCAAATCCACTAACTTATAGATGCTATTTTAATCATCTTGAAAATATTTTTGACAAACTATTAAACCTTAATTTTGAGAGCTCCTTTTGAAAACATTAAATATATTTTTAGAAGTTATTTTGAAACTATTTTTTTAAAGAATCCTATTCGAGGCTTAATCAAATTTTAACAAATTCATTTTTCACTCAAATAAATAATTACGACCAACATGAATGCAACAACCTTAGAAAAATTAGTTATCAAACGTTTTATAGTCATTTTCTTTAACAAAATTGGTAACAAACTATCTAGAGCTTAGTTAATTTTAGGAAAATACATAAAATCATCCATTTTATTTAGTGTTTTCTATTCACAACCCAAAATAGAAATTTTGGGGTGTGACACTGTATTGCGTGGGAAGTCCTGCTATGTCTTGGCTTTCTTCAGCGATGTTCCTTATACATGAATAAAGAGTCTTTTATACTATATAGGATAATATAAGCTCTAGAGTAGATGAATGACTTAGTAATTAGAACTACATAGAAGTTTGATCTCCAAACTAATCAGATGTCAACCGACCAATATGATGAGTAGTCTATCTCTAATCTCTGCGTGTGTTACGCTATGAGTTTTATAATTCATATCTTTATAATTATAGCTTACTCACTGTCTTGGCAAGTGACTGTGTAATTGAGGTGTCTCATAAGTAGTCATGTGTGTAAGTTTATATCTGGTTTAAGTTCTTAGTTCTTTTCCTTGAGCTAAATATAAATAACGATACCTGGAATACTTCCCGATTGAAATGCTATAATGGTAATTTATCTGTGCGCTTGTAGATTCCATATTTTGTCCAGAGGGGCTAGCAGTTATTTTTACCAACATTTCTAGTATCATGCTAGGTATGTGACAACTTAGCTTAAGTGATGTTAGAAGTGTCAACAAGGATTTCTGGCACCGTTGCTGGGGAAGGAATAAACCATTGATATAAATTGCATAAACAGATACTTAAAAATGAGAAACTCATAACAAGGCACCTTTGCCTTGATAGAACTACCCTTGTTGTTTTTCTATGTATATTTTCATACAAGGCATCGCAGGATTGATTCTGATTCACTCAACTATCCATCATCGGAATCGGGATCAACTGAAGATGAAGCTCAACATCAATTTCTGAAGCTATGACTGCTAAGACACTTCTTGAATTATCTGCTCCAAGAGTCGAAGATATTCGCATTGTCCCAGCATTACCCAATGAAGACCTTGAGTTTGAGCTCAAGCCAAGCCTCATCAATTTAGTCCAAGCTAATCAATTCAGTGGAAAGGCTCATGAAGATGCTAGTGCACATCTACAGGATTTCCTAGAGATTGCAAGCAAATCAGCAATGAAGGCCTCACTCCAGATATCATGTTACTCCGTCTCTTTCCCTTTTCAATAGTGGGAAGGGCAAAGCAATGGTTCTATGCTAACAGAGAAGAAGTCAACACATGGGCAAAATGTTCAAAAGCTTTTCTAGCCAAGTTCTTCCCTGCGGGCAAGACCAATGCATTAAGAGGAAAGATTACCAGTTTTCAACAGCAGAAGACAGAAACCATCTCAGAAGCGTGGGAGCATTCTCAAGAATATATCTCAGATTGTCCACACCATGGGAAGGAAGAATGGTTACTCGTGCAAGGATTTTATCATGGATTAACTCAGAAGTCTTGTCAGCACTTGGATGCAACAGCTGAAGGATCATTTCTGTCACTCACTATTGAAAAAGCTCAGATTCTTATGGACAAGATATTGGAAAATCAAAGCTAGTCTCAAGATAAGCAACAATGTCATCAAAGTGAAAAAATAATTGAATAAGTGAATGCACTATCTACCAAGATGGATGTCCTTCTCAACTGGCTTGATCAGAGAGCCAAGTACAAGGAAGATCAAAGGGAAATTGAAACAACATACAAATAAACTACCAGTCCTGCTAGTAAGAAGATTCCATCATAGAATTGGAGACAGCAATAGCAGAATCAAAGTACACTTCCAAGCAATTATCCAAAGCAACCTACATTAAGAGATTTGGTCAAACAGCAGATCAGAGTAAATTATGACATCAATGCGAACCTTGCTGCTAATGACAAGATCATGGAAGATATACATGCCAATATGAATAGCTTTTCCTCAGCCATGGATGATCAACTCATATACAATAAGAAGATGGAAGCAAGGATAGCACAGTTGGCTACTACATTGCCTATTGTCACTAACCCTGAGCAAGTGAAAGAAATTACTACAAGGGAGGAAAATCTACTAGAGATCCACCTTATCCAAGAGGGGCAAGAAAGGTACCAGCAACACCAGCAGTAGCACAAGAGGAAGGGAATATTCATGAAGCTGAACAAGATGCAACACCATAAGAATCACAAGATCAGGAGATGCAATAGAATTTCTATGATAAATCATATCTACCATTTCCTCATAGAAATAGAAGACCTCAGGCTAATGAGCAGTTTGGAAAGTTCATAGAGGTTATCCAGAAATTATATATCAACATACCTCTTCTGGACGCCATACAGGTCCCTACATATGCCAAGTATATCAGAGATATTCTCAACAAGAAGAGACCACTGCCCACTACTGAAGTGATCAAGCTAACAGAAGAATGCAGTGCGGCCATCCTCAATAAATCACCCATTAAGAAGAAGGATCCAGGATGCCCCACTATCGACTGCCACATTGGAAGCTACTACTTCAACAATGCGCTCTGTGATCTAAGAGCAAGTGTTAGCGTGATGCCTACAGTAGTATATTATCAACTCAATCATGCAGCACTTGAACCAACATCAATGTGTCTGGGCTGATTAATCAGTTCGATACCTATTGGGCATTGCTGAAGATGTTCCAGTCAAGATAAGAGAATTCTTCTTGCCAGTAGACTTCATAGTACTAGATATGCACCCAGACTCGAAGGTGTCACTCATTCTTGGAAGACCATTCCTGAGTACTGCCAATGCTCACATTGACGGCGGGAAAGGAGAGATCAAATTTACCATAAATGGCAAGGAAGAGTGATTCACTTTCAAGTGAAAGGTAGAACTTAATTCCTCAGCAAAGATGGTAGAGCCAAATGAAGCAAAAGAATTATCAGAGATACCATCTCCAGGATCATCAGAAGAATAAAATTAATTGAAAGGTCCAGTTCAGAGGACTTTAAAAATTCAAACCCTCGTCGAAAGGTAACTCGGTATTTACCCATATTTACTTTTGCATAAATTTTTCTTAGAGCATATTTACTTTTATCAATGTATTATAAAAATTCTAGCCTTACAGAAATAATTTTACGGTGCATAATAACCTGTTAAAAATATTTACTGTGCAAGCATAAAAATATTTATTTCATGCATTCTCTAGCATTTTTAGTTTCTACTTTATAATTCCTGCATTATATATTTATATAAAAAAATATTTGACATGGGACCTACCACCATGGGACCCATATGTCATACACTCCACCTCACATACATCACATCATATAATTCCATCGACTTCCACTCACCTCCACCACTTTTCCACCGAATTCACCCACTTAGAGCACTTTCTTTTCTTCACCACTAAGCAAAGAACATGGCAGAGCAATTTGCAGGTGAGTGGGGCCAGGGGTGGGGCGGCCGCCCCCACCACTAGGGTGCCCGCCCTGCTGCTGCCATCCCTATAAAAGGGGCATCTCTCCCTCGACACATCTGGCCATCCACACTCCAGAAATTAACTCCCAACTCTCTGCTCTTGACTCTAGCAAAATATTCAATTATAGAGAAGGAGGGGGAGAGAAGGAAGACAGAAGAAGAAGAGAGAAGTAGTGAAGAGAAGTAGTGAGAGGAAGAAAGGGGTTAGTGTTAGCAAGGATCATCACATGATTATTGGAAGTGCTGTCCAATTAGGGTTCTAAGCAATTAAAAAATTAAGAGGAGGTCCTGTCAGGACTAAAATAAATTAATCATCTTGGACGACTAACCCCCAGACCACTAACCCTAGACAGCTAACCCCTAACCTCTCTCTCCATGAGTTTTGTTTGTGAAAGTTTTGCAGGATGAGCGGATTCAAGAAGGCGGCCAAGGGAATTGCGGGAGCGTTCAAGAGCATCCGAACAAGGAGCTCCACCCGTGCTTCATCAAGAGCCGGTTCTGACATGAGCCTTGACCCTCCTGTTGCATCCCACTGCCGCCATCGTCTTCATCAAACCCTTCGAGAGTTCTCCTCACTCATCACCATCTTGGTTTGAGGGATGCTTGGGAGAAGGAAGTCTACAAGCAGTTGAAGAACAAGATTTTCGTCCACATGCCAGTCCTTGACAACGATCTTCTGGTCAAAATAGGTATGGCTCAAGAATTACACAATTTTTACATTGGTAGGGTGGGGTGCTGTTATTACTAAACAAGGATCAAAACTATTAACCACTGAATTTCTGTGCACCTTACAAACCACTAAAACTAGAGTTTACTTTAGGCTCTTTAAAACTGAATTTAATCTTAGCTTGAGAGAGCTTAGTAACCTTCTGAATTTTCCTACCAATGCGGCCTTAAATCTAGAAGAAGCTTTAGAAGATTTTGATAAGCATAAATTCTGGTCTGAAGTTTCTTGAGAAGCATTTTTCGCCTCACCAACTACTAGTGATATTGAGCACCCAACATTAAGATTCTTAAAAAAATGGATGGGATTTGCATTTTTCCAATGAAGAGATCTTCGTAAGGTTAGGATAGGGGACTTACAATTATTGTATGCCATCACTAAAAAGATTAGAGTCTCTTCTGTCCGACTCCTAGTGCATCATTGGTTAAATGTTCCATACTTAAAAGGAGAAATTGCAATTTGCTCACTAGTCACTAAAATTGCTATAAACTTGAAAATGCTAGAGCATGCCCAGCTTAATTTTATTGAGGAGCACCGAGAAATTGTTGGCTATGATTATTTTAGACAAGCACATCTTTTATCAAGAAGAGGAGGAGAAATTTACATGATGTATTGTGACACCAGGCTTCGGTTACCTAACCCGGAGCTGGGTATTTATGCTGTTAGAACGTATCATATTGAGTTGCAGGTACCCCCGGTAAATGCAAGGATGCCTTAGAGGACAACCTCTGTGAGATTTGTGAGACAGCATGACCCCGTTTGGCACAGTGCAGATGATACTCAATTGGAGCCTGCACACACCGGCTATGATGGCTGGATGAGTAAGAGCCAATGGGTTTTACACCCCTGGAACTACGCGTACACCCAGCCAGCTCCAGAAGACCACCCACCATCACCAGTTTGTTTCTCTTATGATCCCTATGGAGCAGGTACATCATCTGCAGGTGCTCATCAGAACTTTTAGGAGGGACGCCGATCCAATGCTACCAGATTCCACTACATCCCACAGCATCGCGAGGAAGACGAGGCATTTTATTGACGCACTGACAACTTCCTTCAGACCATCCAAGAAGGCATGACACTAAACAACCAGAGGTGGGAAGCACAGCAGCAGTGGAACCAAGCCACTTCCGATAGACTGATGCAGATGAGGACAACCTAGGAGCAGGAGGACCAGAACCTTGCAGCCATCATGGGCTACATGGGTTTGCTGTGAAGACGACGACAAGAACTAGCTTGGGGGAGAACCCCCATTATCAAGGTATGTTTTCTTTTTTCCTTTTTACAATTTCATTTTTATAATTTCTTTGCTTTATTTCCATGCATTTAAAAAATCTAAAAAATTAAAAAGAACAAAAATATTTACTACTTTCAAGTGTGTTTATTTTAGTTTGTTCTAAAAATATGAAAACCAAATAAAAAGAGTGTGTATAAAAGTTTGCTTTAAATTCTGCCATAATAAATAATTAGAACTTGAAGTATGCAAGATGGAAATGATGAACAGTTGCTCTATTTAAATACCTTATTTTCAACCTAGAATTCTCCTAAGGATTGGATAAACTGTGACATGAAAATTTACTCTACACTTTTAACCTGTGGGAGTATATGCTTAAACTGAAGTCTAGGTAATTGATGGACATGATATAATAGAGTCGAGCTGTTGTTCGTCTTGTTTCCAGTGACACTAAATTCTAGAGATTTGTTTTGAAAATTTAAAATGCTACATGATGAGTTCCTATGACTAAATGTGAGAATTCCTACCACAGCCATACACGATCATCTAGAATAGGAAACCTTCATATATTTATTGCTTGTAATTGTATTGAGTTTGATCGAGCTGTGTAGACCCTTAGGAACTTTTTATGTGGTTAAAATCAAGATTCACGTACACACTCCATGCACCGTTGCTACTCCTACATTAGAAGTACGAACCACATATTATCCTATTTAGATCCACTGAAAATGTTCTACTCTTACGCTGAGGGTGAACACCAAAAATATTTCCCCATAGGATTTATTATTTGCTAGCCATATATATCACTATCATTACTCCAAGTTATTTATCATCCCTCTCATACATATTTGTAAGAGACTTGGGTTTGCTGCAAGAAAGAAAATTGAAAGAAAAATAAATATGGACAAGGGTCCAGATGAAAAAGAGAGAGAAGAAAGAAAAAGAAAGAGAATTTATATAGCCCAAGTTCTCTATCTATCCTTCAAAATTCAAAAGAGAAAATCATCTTATATGGAGTATTGTAGAATTAGACTTTCACCACTTCCTTTACCACTCCTATATTCTTATCATTTTTAGCCACCATATTAGGAACCACACATACACATCTTGATTTGATCATATGACGAGTTTCCTTACGATCCATAGTTCGATTGAGCAACATATGCATTGTAAGTATGTTCTAGCTATCTCCACTCCTATGTACTTCACACAAGCCTTATTAGTTATAGGGTAAGAGAGGGAAGAAATTGCCTTGAGCTATAAGCATTATCCAACGAGTAAAAGGCATAACACTTCCAATGCCTTAGTGAGGATCCAAAATACCATATATTGAGAGACTTGTGAGAAGTCATATGGAACTCTAAATTTTGTATGCAAATATTAATAAAAACTCCAGAACAGAGGTGGAACAAAGAATTTGAGACATAGAGCTTTACTTAATTGTTCTGTCTTTTAATTACTCAAGACTGACGTGCAAGTAAAAGCCCCATGTTTAAAAGAAACATGAGTAAGTTTGAAAGTCAGTGTAGTCTACTTCAGTCCAAAAGAGAGTTCTTGCTTGAAGCATGTGTATTTGGCATTTTAGCAATTCCTGATTCATCTGAGACGTAGCTACTTGCTCAGAGATGAGCAAAAGGTAAGCTTGAGGGAGTTTGTTGACGCTACTTAACCATCAACTTTAATTATCAACAAATAAGCAATAAGGGCTAAAATGATCATCACCATAGACTTAGGGGGTTTTAACTGACAATTTCCATGAGTTTTGGTAAATGTTTATTTCTGCAGGGGATATCAGAAAACAACCAAGGATGGCCCATATGTCGGATTTACATAGAGAGAAATAACACAACTACCACTTTTCGGAGATCAAGAAGGTTCGAGAAGACTCTGGACCGAAGCGGAGGTCGAGCCGCCACCGTGGCAGGGCGGCCGCCCTGGCCCCTAGGGTGCCCGCCCTGGCCCTACATCCAATCAGAGCCAGTCTCGCAGATCCTACCCCACTGCCTTCCAGATGCAATAAAAGCCATCCATTTAAGTCGGTTTGATCTGTGGGCTGCATTACATCCTTGTGGGCTATACAAATAGGACCCTAACCCTAGGAGGGAGCATGAATCATTTGAGAAAATCATTAGAGGAAGCCACCAGCAGAGTTAGGGTTTCTCTCCACCAGAGAATTAGAATAGTTACTCCTATCCTTCAAGTTCTACATAGGTTTAGACTAGATAGAGAAGAGTCGGGCGCCTGTGTCTAGAGCTTCAGATCTACGTCTACAAGTTTGGTATTATCTTGTATCTTTCTTCATGCTTTCATTCTAAATATCATTATGTTTCTATTTATTATGTTCCTAGTTTGCTCTAGTTCTTTGTTTGATATAGCTATGATTGATAATGAGTTCATGTATATGTTTGCAAAGCGCTTAGTCCTTTTCACGAGGGGGTTAAGTGGTAGATCACATGTAAGCATGGAGCTTAGATGCTATTTACATGCAAATGCACCCTATTGGTCGGGTCGTGTGGTAGATCACGGGAGTGATAGTCCTGTTGAGTCCTTTGTAGTCCATCCCCTGTCAATAGGTCAGGCAGAACCTGTATTGCGTGGGAAGTCCTGCCATGTCTTGCCTTTCTTCAGCGATGTTCCTTATACATGAATAAAGAGTCTTTTATACTATATAGGATACTATAAGCTCTAGAGTAGATGAATGACTTAGTAATTAGAACTACATAGAAGTTTGATCTCTAAACTAATCAGATGTCAAGCTACCAATATGATGAGTAGTCTATCTCTAATCTCTGCGTGTGTTACCCTATGAGCTTTATAATTCATATCTTTATAATTATGGCTTACTCAATGTCTTGGCAAGTGACTATGTAATTGAACTGTCTCATAAGTAGTCATGTGTGCAAGTTTATATCTGGTTTAAATCCTTAGTTCTTTCCCTTGAGCTAAATATAAATAACGATACCTGGAATACTTCCCGGTTGAAATGCTACAATGGTA
>DXKC01035502.1:0-13111 GCA_031170775.1 Cymbopogon citratus
AGAGTTTATTAAACTTATATATCAGCCTTGCCTAAGGACACGGGCGGCCTTGGAACTTTATATCAAAGATAATGACCAATATTGATTAAATTGTTCATCATTTATTGTTTCATGCTTTACATTATTATGTTACACTGATCATGAGTTATTGGAAAACTATAACCTTGAAACTATATTTGTTGAGTATGATATGTACTTACGCTTGTTTATATTTTATCATGGATGTGTAACAGATCATGGCTACAATGAGGATTACCGCCAGGAGTACTAGACTTGTGCTCAACCAGTCGGCATACCCGTGCTTGGAGCTTCCACATTGACAGTTATCATTAGTTTCCGCTACAATTTGTTTAAGAATTTTGTATTCGATACGATTTGTTATGTAATAAGCATTGTGATGATATATTCTAACAATTTGTCACTTATGTGTGTGATCGATCCGGGGCGCACATAAGGTTTAATATATCCAATTTTGTTCCTTCAAAATTTGGGTGTGACAGATTGGCATCAGCTCAATGTCGACTGTAGGACACAAGCCTGGTAGAAACTGGTCGTTCTAGAGTTTAGAAGTTGCCACAAAAATCCTTGTTCTAGAAAACTCAAATATTTTCTCCTATATCTTACCTTACTTCTGCTATTCTCTTCTCTTGTTGCTTATTTTAAATCTTAATCTCACCTTGCCTTATCATTCTTCTAGGGACCTTTTCTTATCTTCTTCTGCGTTCTTGCAATAGGAATTTTAGGATCTCCAACCTTAATATGAGAAGAATGGTAGTAAGCGCAAGTGGAGTCTATGATTGTATTGTGTATACTTATAGTTTTGTTGATTTGTTGTTATGAATATGCTTGATTTGGATCTTTGAATGATTGCAATGACTTTGTAGGCTATGTCTACAATTTCATTAGGTATAGACTTAAAAAAATAACAGTGAATAGGTATTTGGGTTAGGTTCTAGCATCCCTGTGCATGCTGAATTCCGGAGAAGTCAGTTATGTTTTGGTCACAACTTTTTATCTATTTCAAGCAATGGTCATGAAAATTTTCTGGTACAAACTAGACTCCTCTACCTTTCCAATGCCATATCAAACACCTTAATATCTTTTCTGAGCTGGGAGTTATGATCTCCACAGTCTGATATTCTTTGCTGTCCAGAAGTTCTAAATAGTTTCTGTTATATATTGAATTCGACAAAGTTAACTTCAGAATCTAAAAATATGATCTAAATGAAAGTTGTGGAGAATTTCCTAAGCTTTCCAACCATGTAAAGAACGTTTCATTTGGATTACAAACTCGAGATATGACTGTTTCTTTGCACTGTTCTGTTGGAATTTGCCCAGAAAATTTTCAGCTTTACTCTATATCTTATATAAGTGACCTTTGAGTTGGAAAATGTCTAAACCTCAAACATTTATTTTGGAAAATAGATGCCTAGGGGCAGACGTAGGGCCAATGCTGGAGATGAGAACCCACCACCGCCACCACCACCAATGACACCAGAGCAGCTTATGGTGACATAGGCGCAGATGATGCGAAACCAAATGGAGATGATGCAAACTATGACGCAGTTCATGCAAAATATGCAAGCTGGACGACGAGCACCACCACCAAGGGATAAGTGTAAGGAGTTCATGTATGGACATCCTCCGGTGTTCTCTCATGCCACTGAACCCCTGGAGGCAGATGATTGGCTACAGGCTATGGAGAAGTAGTTGAATCTTGCACAGTGCAATGATCAGGAAAAGTGTTGTATGCCTCAGGGCAACTGCAGGGAGCTGCTCAGACATGGTGGGAGTCCTATCAAGCTGCTCGTCCCAATGATGCTCCAGCCATTACTTGGGAGGTCTTTGTGGAAAAGTTCAGAGCTCGTCACATTCTAGAAGGATTGGTGGAGCAGAAGCAAGAAGAGTTCAGGAATTTCATTATGGGCTCCATGACTCTGAGTGAATATCATGACAAGTTTGAGTAGTTGGCTTGTTATGCTCCTGATGAAGTCAAAAAGGATGCCGATAAGCAGCATCACTTCCTGAAGGGTATATATTATAAACTTAGACTGCAATTGAAGGGCAATACTTATGATAATTTTGAGCAGTTAGTGAACCGTGCTATTGTGCTGGACAATGAATGTCTGGCGCAAGATAAGAAGAGGAAGTGGAAAAATGGACAAGGCTCTGGAATCAATTCTTGCTTCCGTCCCAACTCTCACCAAGGTTTTCAGTAGAAGTTTGGCAACTAGTGGAACCGTGGGCAGAATCTGCGTCCTCAGAACCAGCAACAAGGAGGTCAACAAGCTTCACGTCCTGGAAACTCCAACGATCCTCCTGCGAAGACTGGTGCACCCAACACTCAATAGGTGTGCTACCGCTATGGTGAACCTAGACATTATGCTACGAATTGCCCTAAGAAACAGAATCAGCAGGCGCCTCAAGCACAGAATGAAAGATCGAGGCATTTCTCCAACCATGGAAAGGGGAACCATGTGTCCATAGATTTTGCAAGGGAGTCCTCAGAGGTTATGATGGGTACGTTCAACATCAACTCTATCCCTGCTACCATACTTTTCGATTCTGGAGCATCGCATAGTTTTATCTCCCAAATTTTTGTTAGAACCCATGGCATACCTTTACTTGCTATGAAAGACCCCATGCTAGTAAATTCACCTGGAGGGGGTATACCTGCATCGTATTTCTGTCCCTCTGCAAAGCTTTCTTTAAGGGGGTAGATTTTGAGGTTAGTCCTGTGGTGTTGAGAAACTCTGGAATTGATCTTATCCTGGGATTGGACTGGATGAAGCAATATAGTGCAGTAATTCAGTGCAAAGAGAAAGTGGTAGTCCTGTCTACACCAAAAGGGGATCAGTGTGGAGGTAGTAGTGAAGACACCACCAGTGGCAACTGTGAATCAGTTGGAGGATGGTGAAAATCAACAAGATCGGGTTGTGGATGAATTCCCAGATGTCTTCCCTGATGAATTGCTAGGTATGCCACCAGACCATGACATTGAGTTTATTATTGAGTTATTGCCTGGCACTGCACCCATAGCTAAGCGTCCATATAGGATGGGGGTTAATGAGTTAGAAGAACTTAAGAAACAATTAAGTGAATTGTTGGATAAGGGTTTCATTCGTCCTAGTGCTTCACCTTGGGGTTCACCAGTGATCTTTGTAGACAAGAAAGATTGTACTCAACATATGAGTGTTGATTATTGGTCTCTTAATGAAGTTACAATCAAGAATAAGTACCCTTTGCCTAGAATTGATGATCTCTTTGACCAGTTGAGAGGTGCTTGTGTATTTTCTAAGATTGATCTTCGTTCTGGTTGTCATCAATTGAAGATTCGGAACACGGACATACCAAAGACAGCATTCACCACTAGGTATGGGTTATATGAGTACACAGTTATGTCCTTTGGTTTGACCAATGCACCTGCTTACTTCATGTACCTGATGAATAAAGTATTCATGGAGTATTTGGATATATTTTTGGTGGTGTTCATTGATGATATTATGATATTCTCCAAGACCGAAGAAGAGCATGCTGAGCATCCCACGAAGGGAAGTTCCCCCTCGTAGATACGATATTCCCGGGTACAGAAGACTTCACCGTGAAGGACTCCCCACGAGTCTTTCCTCGTGAATATCGTAACTTGGGCGACATGACTTTCCCCATGACTTTCCCCATGATAGGGAGTCATGGTTCCGTAGTGACGGAGTTTCCTCCGTAAACTTCCCCTTCACTTCCCCTATAAATTGTAATAGATGATCAATGAATAAGATATCAGTTCTCTCACTATGTTCATCTCGCTACATTCATTTTCCAATAAATCTAACATGTTATCAGCACACTTGCTCTCCCCTTCACTCTCCACAGAGATACAGAGAGAGACAAAACTCGCCGTGAGGAGTTCATCGAAAACAAAAGGTATAGTATCGATGGCATACCCTTCTGTTCCCCGCGCCTTCTTCATCCTTCAGATCGTGATGATCGCATATCATTGCCTTGACGTTGGGCATCAGCTTCGGCAACCATCGCCTCCAAAGGCGAGCTCCTCTAGGACCGCCATGACATCCGTGATGAACATCGCGGCTTCCGCCCTCGGGTAGCCGTCGCGACCTCAACGGGATGCGCTGTCACCTTCCTGCAGGATGCCGTTTTGGAGGTCGGCATCGCTCCAACAACGTCACTCCATCATGGCACTACATGGTGTTGTCCGCGGCTCCGGTCGCGGCCCCTGTCGCGGCGTCATCCACGGCTCCGCCCGCGGCACCACCGAGAGCACCGATGCCGCCGGCGGCTCCAGCCCCGGCTCCTTCAACAGCAGTGGCGGCATCTTCATCGAGGTGCCCATCCCCGGAGTATACCCCGAGACCAGGGTTCGTGCCCGCCTCGCCGAACCCCGCTAGTCCATCCAGCCGGCCATGGCTGATGCTGGGAACCGCGCCGTTGTCGCCGATCCGGTACCCGACGCCGACGCCAATGCCGTCTCGCAGCCGGTCTCCATCGACGATCGCGGCACGCATCTCCACCCCCACCAGGCTATCGGAGTACGTGCGTCACCCCGCTGTTGTGGCCACCCCGACGGACATCAGTCCGACGCTAGCCGCTCCACCTCCGCCACCACCGGCTCTGTCTACTCCGCCTCCACCACTGGCGCTGGTTGTCCCACTGCCACCACCATCTCCTCCGACTTCCCCACGCCTCATCCGTATGTGGGTCAGCGTGCCCCATGGGCCTTCAGCTCGCGGGGGCGCTCCTCCGGTTTGAACACCGTGAAGGGGGAGGGAGAGGGGGAATGGGTGGCCGCGGCCCTAGCCACGGCGGCACGACGGGCGGCGGGCCTCCACGGCTCGACGGCGACGATGATGGTGGAAGCTCGAGGCCACGACGCCTCCGACAGCGGCCTCCGCGCGGCTCTTCGTCGAAGCTCTGGATAGGCTCCTGCAGGCGGGCCCACCCATGCGCGGCCCCACGTGGTGCGGAGCCCCATGCTCCCGCGAATCCTGGCATGGCCCCCTGCGCGACTCGGCTTGGCGCCCGCGTGCATGTGCGAAAGAAGCAGCGGCGGCAGCTGAGGCTGGGTGGTTAGGGTTTCAACTCTAACCACCTTGCTTATATACTCGGCGACGCCCCCCATCATGGGCCGGCTGGCGGCCCAGGCCCAGGTTGGAGCCTGCCCCCTCTCCACCTAGGCTGGCGCGGCACAAGGGCGGCTGTGGGCCGATTCCTACGTGATTTTGGCCCACAGCCGCAGTTATCTGCATATTTGTTTTTAACAATTTACTTTTAGCATTTTAATTCCTAATTGCATAGAATTTGTTTATAATTCTCTAATTACATCAGTTTAGTTAGTCTAGTTACCTCAGTATTAGACTCCTGATGTATTGCTACTGCATTGTAAATATTTTATTCCAAGCAATGCATTGTGAATACAAATTTTTAGTACATGTCAAACGTGTTTTGTTTCTACAATTCCCTATCACATGTACCCATGCAATCATTTTATGGTCGATTTTTTCTCCCTATTTAGAATATTTAAACAAAGATCTACACCTTCATGGTGACTACCTATATATGTTCCACAAAATGAGATTAAAATCCCATATCACATATGCAAGTTTACCTTGCTTTATTTTATTTATATTATGCAAGTTTACTTTATGCAATTTTATTTATTGCAATTTAAATTATACATTTATTTTTTAGTACATGTTACATACGTTTTGTTCTAAATAACATGTACTTATGCAAATGCCGTCGTCGATTTCTCTCTTTGGAACTTAATTCCTCGATGTCACCTTTTGTTTATTTTCAAATTGGCAATCACAAGGTAGTACCAAGTACTATTGTGGGATTTATTCCTCAAAGTGCACTTCCAGTTTGACTATAAACATACATGGTCTACATCTTGACGTGGATCAATGAAATTACAAAAGGTCTACACCTCCATGGTGACTACCGAAGTTCCATACAAATGTGACAAATCCCTTCTATTTCCTTCAAGTTTACCATGATTTACGCATGTGCTCATATATTACAACTGTGCCATTGATTTTTAACTAAATCTGGCATCACACCTATAGGAACAATGGCCCCTAAAGAGTCTATTGCCCAAGTTTCTTCCAAGAAGGAATTTGCCGAGCTTGCTCTTGATGGACACAACTTCCCTACATGGGCGATGGATCTCAAGTGAGTCTATCGTTGCGCGGAATGTTCAAGGCAATTAAAGCTCCCAAACCAAGGTGTAGCTCCATTCTCTGAACCATAAAAGTACCATGCCTTATATATCATAAGGAACCACATCCATCCTGATCTCAAATCTAAGTATCTGATGGAAGAGGACCCACGGGCTCTCTGGCTTAACTTGTAACAATGGTATGAGCATCAAAAGGCAGTCATCCTACCAAAGGCTACAAATGAGTGGAACCACCTCCGTAAACAAGATTTTAAAACTGTAGGAGAGTTCAACCATGCTATGCACAAACTCAGTGCCAAACTAAAGTTTTGTGTGAAGGAACCAACTGATGCAGAGAAAATTGAAAAGACTTTGTCTACCATGCTTCCCGCTCACATGATCCTTCAATAGCAATACCATCAGAGGGGTTTCACAGATTATTCTGAGTTGATCAAAACATTACTTCAGGCTAAATGGCATGATGAGCTCCTCCTATGGAACTCCAACAAAGGCCCTATCGGTGCCAAACCTTTGCCAGAAGTACATGTTGCGAACACCCAGAAGACACAATCAAAGGGCGCTCCTAAAAACAACAATCCTGGAAACCCCCCTCCCCCAAGGCAAGAACAAGCGCAATAGAAACCATAAGCCTCGTGCTAATAAGGGAAAGGGCGACAATTCTAAGTCCAACAAAGACAAGTCCAGCACTTGCAACAAGTGTGGTTGTTACAATCACCCGACTCAGAAATGTCGCACCCCTAAGTACTTAGTGGATTTGTACTTAAATTCCATGGGACGTGGACGCTCCAACCAAGGTGGACATCAATATGAAGCACACTTCAATGCAATGGCAGCCCTAGGGTGCTCAACTTCTGCCCCAGCGGAACCAAGCAACACCAAGTCTCTTCCTCCACCTAATGGCGACGCCAACATCGACAATATGCTCATCGAATACACTTCTGAGGACATATTTGGAGACTGTGCTTAGGCTCCTAGTCATTTGTGATCTAGATTATCATTATGCCCAAAAAGTTGTAATAGTTATTGTCCTTTGTTTTTATTTCTACAAGCACGTTTGATATTTTATTGTATTTCGCACAATAGCTTTCAATATTATATCAATTATGTATATTTATTTGTTGAGAATTTCATTTTATTCTCCATTTTTATATAGATTGTATGGGTTCAATCCGATGGATGAGGAAATGTGCCTAGTGGACAGTGGAACCACTAACTCTGTACTAAGGGAATAAAATATTTCCAAACTCTCACCAAGGGTAGAGGAAATGTTTTAACAATCATTGGGCGCGATGCTGTAAATCTAGGCTCTGGACGAGCCACTATTACGCTCCCTATGGGTACATCGATAACAATTGAGGATGCACTCTTGTATCCCGATTCAACTCGTACCCTGTTGAGTTATAGAGATATCCAGAAAAATGGTTTCACATTGAAACCCATCATGACAATAATGAGGAGTTCCTTCTCATTACAAAGGACAATGAATGTGGCAAAGATACACTCGAAAGAGTTCCCTCACTCTCGTCCTGATTGTAATATACATATATTAAACACGTACAACATGTTGCGTACAAAGTAATTTTTCAGAATGTCAATGCATTCCAAACTTGGCATGATCGCCTTCGTCACCCTCGCATAGCGATGATGAGGAAAATTACTGGCAATTCTGTTGGTCACTCTCTAAGTGATGTAAAATTTCTCCAATCTTTAGATTTTACGTGCACAGCATGTGCCACTGGGAAATTAATTTTTGAGGCCCTCTTACCTCAAAATTTGAGCCAAACCGCTCAAGTTCCTTGAACGCATTCAAGGAGACATATGTGGTCCCATTCAACCTTTGTCTGGCCATTCAGGTACTTTATGGTTCTAATAGACGCATCCATATGATGGTCTCATGTGTCCCTTCTATCAACACGGAATCATGCATTTACTAAAATCATCGCTCAAGTTATCAAACTCAAAGCGCAGCACCCTGAACATCAAATCCAATCCATCAGGATGGATAATGCCGCTGAATTTTCCTCACGCGCCTTCAATGATTATTGTATGGCCTTAGGAATTCAAGTGTAGCACTCAGTCCCATATGTCCACACTCAAAACGGTTTGGCTGAATCTCTCATCAAGGGAATCAAACTCATCGCAAGACCATTGCTACAGAATTGCAATCTTCCAACCTCATGTTGGGGTCATGCAGTCTTATGCGCTGGTGACTTGATTCAATTGCGTCCAACTGCATATCATGCAACCTCGCCGTTGCACCTAGTATGTGAAAATCCCCCAAACATTTCCCATCTGTGAAAGTTCAAGTGCGCCACAAACATACCGATCTCACCACCGCAGCGTACAACTATGGGCCCTCACAAGAAATCTGGGATATATTGGGATACAAATCTCCATCGATCATAAAATACCTAGAGCCCACCACAGGGGACCTATTTACTGCCCATTACGCTTATTGTATCTTCAATGAAGATCATTTCCCGGCATTAGGGGAAGACTTTAAGTACCACAAAGAATGCCAGGAAATCAATTGGGATGCCACAGACATTCCTAACCCAACTCTGATCCATGTACTTCAGGGACTGAACTCCTTTAGAAAATCATCAATTTACAACACATTGCAAATATGCGCTAGATGCATTTACTGATTATAAGGGTGTCACAAAATCATATAATCCTACGCGAAATGTGTCGGAAAGAGTAGAGGTACCAAACAAAACTACTCATCTCCCAAGTAAGAGGGGGAGAAGTACAGCTATTTCCACATATGCAGCTTCCAGCAAACCAAGGAAAAAGAAGAGCAAATCTTCTGATCCAGTAAATGCAACTCAACCCCATGTTGAGGAACAACCTGTGGAGGATCAACCTTCACATCCCACATCAACAGTGCACTCAATTACTGATGTTGGGACATTGGAATGCCCTAATGGAACCATTTTGGGAGATGTTGATGCATCAGAAAGGGTACTAGAAATTTCCATCAACTATCTTGAATCTGGAGAATCATTTGATAGAAAGACTACAATTGTCGACACATATTTCTCCACAATGATTGCTAAAATTCTCAAAAATGGTCTAGATCCTAAAACCATGGTAGAGTGCAAACAGCGCTCAGACGAGAATCAATGGAAGGATGCAATCCAAGCAGAAATATCCTCGCTCACTAAAAGGAAGGTATTCTCTCAAGCAATACCTACACCTCCTAGAGTATTCCCTGTGGGATTCAAATGGGTTTTCGTCTGAAAGCGGAATGAGAACAATGAGGTGGTGAGATACAAAGCGAGGTTTATAACACAAGGGTTCACGCAGAGACCCGGCATAGATTTCAATGAAACATATTCTCCAGTCATGAATGGAATTACATTCTGATACCTTATATCTCTGGCCATACAAAATCATCTATCTATGCAGTTGATGGACGTAGTGACTACATATCGCTATGGGTCACTTGATTCGGACATTTATATGAAGGTTCCTGATGGAATCTCTATATCGAATCAGAACACAAGTCACAACATGTATTGTGCAATGCTTCAAATGTCACTTTATGGCTTAAAGCAGTTGGGAAGGATGTGGTACAACCGACTTAGTGAATACCTTCTACAGAAGGGATACACTAACAATGATGATTGCCCATGTGTCTTCATCAAAAGGTCCCAAATAGGATTTTGCATTATATCTATGTATGTTAAAGATTTAAACATCATTGGCAATCAGCAAAATATTGATGAGGCATGTAAACATCTAAAGACGGAGTTCGAGTTGAAGGATTTGGGTAAAACCAAATTTTGCTTAGGCCTACAGCTGGAGCACCTTCCAACTGGAATCTTTGTGCATCAATTTGCCTATGCCTAGGAAGTATTGGAGAAATTCAATATGGACAAAGCATATCCAATCAAAACCCCCATGGTTGTTCGATCATTAGAAATGAAGACTGGTCAATTCAGGCATCAAGATGAAGGGGAGGAAATTCTGGGACCCCATGTCCCATATCTTAGTGCCATTGGAGCACTGATGTATCTGCCAATAGCACAAGGCCTGACATTGCATTCGCAGCAAACTTGCTTGCTAGACACAGTGCCACTCCTTCCAAAAGACATTGGACAGGAGTAAAACCAATCCTCAGATATGTTAATGGCACAGAAGATCTTGGACTCTTTTTCAAAAGATGACTAAATTCTGATTTGATTGGATACACTGATGTTGGCTATCAATCTAATCCCCACAACGGCAGATCACAAACAGGCTTTGTGTTCCTACACAATGGAATAGTCATTTTGTGGACGTCCTCTAAACAAACTTTGGTGACAACATCCACAAATCATTCTAAATAGTTGCACTATATGAGGCTTCACATGAATGTGTATGGCTTCACAGAATGATCAACCACATACAACAGTCTTGTGGTATTGGCGATATCATAGCACCAACCATTATCTATGAAGATAATGCAACTTGTGTTACACAGATGGAAACAGGATACATCAAAAGCATCATCAACAAGCATATCTCTCCTAAGTTGTTTATCCTCATGAATTGCAATAGAACGGATAAATTGATATCTTAAAGATCAAATCATGTGAGAACCTCGCTGATTTGTTCACTAAGTCCCTACCAGCTTCCTCATTTGAGAAATGTGTCAAAGGAATTGGTATGCGGCGACTTAGAGACTTGCAAAGTTTAGGGGGAGAAATCCCCTAGACAATGGCCTATCCAAACCATCATATTGCACTCTTTTCTCTTAATGAGTTTTTCCTCACAAGGTTTCTCATAAAGAGTTTTTAATGAGGCAATATTAACACAAAGCATATGTCATATTCCTTGTTTCCCCCATAGGGTTTTTAAGGGAATATCAAAGACATATATTGCTCTCTAAACTACATGAGTTTTCTCCTAAAAAGGTTTTCTCATAAGTTTACAATGAGGCAATAATCATTGTATGCTATACCATTCTCCTTATTTTCCCTCTGGGTTTTAAGGAGTTTTTCATAGCATATCCACATGTATTTTTCCTCGTTTTTTATCCTACAGGAATTTTTGGAGGAACAATACCATACATTGATCTCAAGAACGAATTCGATCAAGGGGGAGAATATCTTGTGTAACAGATGTTCCCAAAGGAATGATCTCATCGTACATAGGATTCTATGGAGGGAAGTTCCCCCTCGTAGATACGATATTCCCGGGTACGGAAGAATTCACTGTGAAGGACTCCCCACAAGTCTTTGCCCATGAATATCGTAACTTGGGCGACATGACTTCCCCCACGACTTCCCCCACGATCGGGAGTCGTGGTTCCGTAGCGACGGAGTTTCCTCCGTAAACTTCCCCTTCACTTCCCCTATAAACTGTAACAGATGATCAATGAATAAGATATCAGCTCTCTCACTATCTTTGTCTCGCTACATTCATTTGCCAATAGTTCTAACAGTTCCGTGCGCTTGCGTATTTATCAATTATTATTAAGCAATACAAAAACAAATAAAAAATAAAAGTAAAGGATATATTTTATGCTTTACCATTGTTATCATCTGTGGCTTCACTTACTATTGACTATCTTTGTGTTGAGTTTTAATGTATTAGGTTTAGTTAGTTGGGATTGTGTGGTGGAGGGTCCTCCCTCATATCTTTTGCTTTTTGTTTGTGTTTTGAGATTTCGTTGGAAGATATGGACCTTCTACTTAATGAAATAAAATACACATGAAGTCGTGCTCTCAAAAAGTGAGTTACATGTTGAGATGTCTAAAGATATTTATTTAAAAATTCCTTCCATTCATGAAACTTGTCAACGTTTCAGAATCTGTAATCGTTAGGCTGAAATGAGATGAATAGATTAATCTTGATGTTACAAGGTGTCCACATCATTTTCCATTAAATCCATGCCATCCATTATTGATTACAAAACTATTCATGTTATCTCTATCATTTGAAATACTAAAAATCTTTAATCTATTAACATACAAGGTATCTACATAAGCTATTTGTTTCATCACCCACTCTCTAAGTGCAATGTAATAAAATACTCTATTGGTTTTTCTTCTCTTAGCTTACCCTTTTTATAGATCTAATACAATAAAATAACATGGAAGTTAAATTCAAACATATGTATATGCATGTGGAGCATATCTATAGTAATGTTATGTATTATAATAGATTCATTTTTTAAACATTTCCGCTGCAACGCGTAGGGTATACTCCTAGTATGGTAATATATGTTAAGAAATTCCCCAATAGAGGATTGGTGGGCTCATACCATATGGGCCTGAAAGGCTACGTTATATGCCCTGAAGGCTACATCTATACAAAGGGACTACATGTGTACCTATAATAACTAATGAAGAGATGGCTCCCCCTCATATACTTGTCTCTTGTGTGTTCTTGTTTTGGGGATTGGACAAGGGAGACGAATCTATCTACAACCTCTACACGCCTCTTTCTTGATCGGCAACGGGAAACGAATCTGGCAATCCGTGAATAGGCCGATTCTCAACAATATATGTACAACTAATATGGAGCACCAAGAGTGCGGTGGATCATGCACATTAAGCTTGTACTGGATAGTTAAAACATGGATTTCTCAGTTCTTTGCTTTTCGATTAAATGTCAATTTAATATCGATATTTAATTTCATAATACTGTTATTTTATTGTGCGATCTGTATATTTTTAGTACAAAAGTTTAGTTATTCCATGCATGCACACTACCCTAGTAAAAAGAACAGGAGAGAATTACACTGGCAGTCCCTAAACTACTCCCACCATCTCATCTAGGTCCCCTAACTATGAAAGTGCAAGCCTGGCTCCCTAAACTATTCCTGTCGTCTCATCTGGGTCGCTGAAAGTCCATAGTTTGGTTTTGGATAATTGATGAAACCCTAGGACTAACCTTTGATCTAAGTGTGAGATTTAGAGAAGGTGGTCC
>DXKC01035521.1:0-12396 GCA_031170775.1 Cymbopogon citratus
GAGAGAGGATAAAATGCGGTAGTTGGGGAAAGGTGTGTGGGAGAGAGAAGGGGATGGGGTTAGAGTATGACATGTGGGGCCCATAAGCTGGTAGTTGGGATAGAGGTTGTATGAGTGCGGAAAAATGAACTGTAAAGGAGGGAATCTCGATGACCAGGCTTTTAGAGGTCGAATATAGAGGTCCATGAGTGCGGGTAGTCTCAGGCCGGTCCTACCGGTTACCCTTTTTTTTCTCCACGTCACCTGCCACCGAGATACTCTCTTGTTCTAAATTATAAATAAATCATTATAAAATTTTAGAGTGCCAAACCATCTTAAATTTAACTAAAATTATAAATTTTACAAAAAAATTAACATCTCAAGTAGACTGAAAATATAATCAAAGAAGAATCTAATGATATTTAATTGGTAACATAAATGTTATTATTATGTATAAATTTGGTCAAAATTAAGATACAACGACTCTCCAATTCGCTCGTTTGCGCCGAGAGTTGGATTGGTTTGAGTGGCATGACTATGGCGTTATGCGTCCGGTTGATGGGTTTTTTTTTCTATAGCTAATAAGCCGACTGATGCTGTTTTGTTGTGAGTGAAAAAGACTATAATATGACTGATATGTTCAAGCGAACAAAACGGGTGCTCGACTAACTACAACTTTAATGCTTTTTTTTTATTAGATAAAGTTTTTTTTTCTCAATCACGCAAAAGGTTTGCGCGTTTTTTGATTAAGAAAAGAAGTTTAGTACAACCGTGGGGGGCGACTTATAAGAATGGATTTGCTGCTAGCGCTCACCCCACAAAAAAAAACTCTCTAGTTTAACCTATTACTCGATGAACTAAACAACCGAGGCACGAGGCTGTAGCCCTGGCAAGCTCAGGCTCGCGCGCGCGGTGCGCGGCGGCGTTTCTTGCGAGCACCAACGCTGCGACCGTCGTGGAAGAGTGCCTTGAGAGGCTCGTCATCCTTCGGGCTGCCACTGAATAAGGCGTCGAACTTGTTTGCCGCCGTGGACTCAGACATTGGCGAGATCTGGCCGAGGCGCTTGAGGATCAGGTACTCGCCAGTCGCCACGCCATGACACCGGTATCCAGGAATGGCTTTGCGCAGCGATCCGTCGGCTCCGAAGCGGCCTTTGCCAGGGCGTGACAACCTTGGTGGGCGAGGGCCGCGGCAGAATGGCAGCGGGCTTGGGCTTCGTGACCTTGCCGACGAACGCTTGGAAACGTCGCTCTGCAGATGCGGTGTTTTCCGGTGGTTGCGGCGATCCATTGCTTGACCCACTCCCGGCTTGATGGGGCGGTGGCGTGCTCGGCTCTGCTGGCGGGACAACCTCCGTTGCGGCCAACGCATCCAAGGTGCTGGCAGCGGCCTCCATAGTTGGCGTGGCCGCTGCAGCTGGCGTGGCCTCTGCAATTGGCGAATCAGGAGGCGACGTATCGACGGCGGCGCACTCCTCCAACGAAGGGGTGGCGACCCGCTCCGGGGTTGGCCTTCCAGCGGTGGCGGTGGGAGGAGGCAGCGGGCCTTCGAGGATGACTGCCCAGGCGACGTCCTTCCATATGGCCATGTCTCCACCGATTTGGGGCTCATACTGGTAAAACTGATGACCATTTGCTAGCTCCAATTTAATTTACAAACTGCTGGGGCGTTTATAAATTCTTCATTAGTAGTTCATTTGCTAGCTCCAATCCAAAATTTAATTGCATATCTCCTACTTTGTCTCTCCTCATTACAGCTCTTTGGTACACACGGTCAGACCTGCCCCCGCCGGAGCCGGTGCAGCGCAACCTACTGGTCCGGCGGTGGACTAGTTCGATCCTGCCTGGTTGGCGCGCCTGCGTTGGCTTCGTTCAACCACGGCACCACGCTCCGCTCCGGCCGGTCCGTGTTGCCGTTTCCCTGTTGCTTCGCCGCGTCGTCGATCGGCTTTGATGGGATTGACACGTCCCAAGTCCCAACCACAGCCGCCGCCGTGTCCAACGCTCGATCTCGTCGTCAACTGACCTCCGTTGTCACTCGTCAACACGCCTAACTTTTTTTTTATTGTTTCCTTTTTTATTTGACAACAACACGCCTAACTTTGGAGGAGGTATTCCCTGATAATGAAGCAGAAAATGACCCATTAATTAATTTGCTTATCTACGGAAATTGAACGGTGCTTTGAAACACATTAATTTTATAGAAATTATGTGGCTTTATTTAATTCAGTTTATTTTCATAGAGATATACAGGAAGCAATTTTTTTTCTTCATTCCGAAAAGGCCAAAAAAAAAATTTGAGGAATAAGAACGTACTACTACCAAATGAACCTCTGCCTAGGTATTCCTTTTTTTATTCTCCCTTACACACAATCCCACTGACACTGAGTTCAGATCATAGGCCTAAGCCCAGCCCAAGTTACATCCACACTCACTCAGTGGGTTAGTGTTGACAACTGACACGCTCGCACGGCCTCGTGCACCGGCAATCGTGTTTCTCCCAACCTGTCTACTACGTACATTAGTTGCTAACTGCTATCCTGAAGAAATCAAGAAAGGGAAGCGAAGATCCTGCTCATATCTCTTTGGAACTGATAACCATCTCCTTCTCCCACTTGTTGTCTTGGCTTTCATCGGACACGCCAAACAAGCTCCAGTCGCCGGAAGGACAATGGTGGACGGACTGTATATGGCTGAAATGCAGTTTGAGGTGCAGGAGATCAGAGCAAAGCACAACACAGAAAGCAATGAAGCCACTCCTGCTCTTTCTGATCACGTTGGTTGTGGCCGCCTCTCTCGCTAACACCTTTCCGTCCTGCCATCAACGTGTTCTGGGCCATCCTCCTGTCTGACGAGTGCGCCGTCGTGCTTCCATTAAGTACCTTCACGATGTGCTCCTGTAACTCTGAACCTCTAATTGTTCTCTTACATTTTTACTTAAATTTGTTTTGCTCCAATATCTAAATCGTTGGTCGGGAGTGAGGGAAAAGAAAAGGAGAAAGAACTAGTCCATTGACGAAGAACTTATCCATATGATATCTACATATAAGATTTTTTTTTTTTTTTTGGAGACGATGAAGAGATGGGAGGGTACAAATTGTGTAACACAGTTATTTATTGCTTTGAATAGATGCTATATATAGAGAGAGAACAACCAAGGCTACTCTGCTACTTTAGTGATGAGTTGTATTTCTTAATGATCAGCATCATGGCAACACTTCACTCTTCATGCATGCAAGTTGTAAGAACTACCTAAACGACTACACTACTTCACCCTTCATGCATGAATGTACATAATAACTAGCATGAATGCATGTTCTAACTAACTTGATTGGAAAATGCAAAAGCTAGCAGTAAAGGTTTTTTCTGTGACAATTCAATGATACTACTATCCCGAAGAAAATATGCTGGAGAAAAGTAGTACTGCCTTAACAGCGTAATTCAAATCATTTTTTATAGTGAAGCAATCTCCAAAGAATAGCTTTGACTTCTTTTTTATAAAATATTTATTTAAAAGTGATATATGTATATTTTTATGAAAGTACTTTCATATGATTTTGACTTTTTCAAGCTCAACAACTTAAAAGTTATTCATAATTTATATTCCTACTGTTTGACCTAATCTTTGTCCAAAACGACTTAAATCACCAGTATGGAGGGAGTATATATATAAGACATGTGTGTTCTTTTCTTTGCACTTGAGGGTGTCGATCGTATTTCTTTTTTTTTAAAAAAAAATGGTGCTACATTATGAAAGCTTTTTTTTCATAAAAACACTCAAGGAGTGTTTCACTTCTAACGTATCTCAAGGAGAACAAAGGCTAGTATAAACGATAGACAAAAATGTTGAACCAATATTGAAATAGAGTCATGTTAAAAGAGGTCGAAGTCGAACCAGCTAGAAAAAATGTTGGCATGTCAAATAAAAAATGGTATAAGAAATTGTAAAAAGTTAAAGCAACATTACTCGTAAGGAAGTGTTGAATTAGAGAATTTATTGATGAAGAGAAACAAGAAGGTTGACTCAACAAATAAGAAATTATTGAGTCAAGAAAACCGAAAAATGTTGAGTCAACAAATTAAAGAGCGGTAACCCAACATAATAATAAAAAAATGTTAACTCAACAAAACCAAAATATTGTCGAGTCAACATTATCACCATGTAAAGCATCTTACATAGACTTAAATCACCAGTAAAATTGGCAAACCGAAGTACCTTGCCCATTGAGTTGGTAGTCGAGGATATAAAAGCATAATAGCATAGACAGTTTTTTTTTTAGAACACACAGTACAACGTCGACATCCATACACGTACACTCAACCTATAAATACATATACGCAAATCCTACCCCTATGAGCACTTCCGAAAGACCGAACCGGCAGATCTTGAAGTCGAAGTGAAGTCGAAGAAGTTAGCGTCTCGCTGTCGACGGGGACGTCGCCTACCACTTAATACGTAGTGCTGGTAAATCATGAAAAAATCTCAAAAAAGATACGAGCACCAGAATTTAAACTCTGATACTGGAGGTCCTATCTTTGGACCACATGTCCATTCACTAAGGTGTTTGGTTTTTGACCTAGCCTGCAGATGCTCAGCTAGGTAGTAAATCCAGCCCCGGGCGTTGCAAATCAACGGCCAGGCTGATCTCCCCATCCAACAAGCCCTATGTACAAAGCCCACCACAGCATACAAACAAACCTGCGTAAAGAAAAAACTGGAATCCAGCCCGCAAATGGAAAGTGGCCGGCAGTTTTTTTTTATTAAAACAATATGGCACACTTTATTCATTCGAGATATAATTACATGAGTAAAATGCACGCTGGATCCTTAAACTTTCAGGGTGCTCCCATCCAGATCCCCGAACTATAGAAGTGACTATCTGGGTCCCTAAACTACCGATACCATACACCACAGGTTCAAATGCTGCCAGTCCAGCTCCGACAGCTGATGTGGCTATGCCAAGGTGGCATCTGGACACCGTGGCCATGTTATTTTGTAAAAAAACCCCCACCCAGTTCTCTTTCACTCTCAATTTCGTCTTCATCCATCTCGGTCTCGGCTGTGGTATCACAGTGTGGATGCCGCGACAAGGCCGGCGAGCAAGTTCTTGGCCCACTCGACGACGGTGCAGGTGCTCGGCGCATGGCGCTGTGGCAGCGAGCCAGGCGGGGAGGCTGACGGAGCAGGTGGCGAAGAGCACGCCGTGACGCGAAAGGCGGCGTGCTGTAGCGGGATGCCTACGTGGCGGCACATCTCGGCATCAGAGTGGGACAGGAAGACGCCACTCCTGCATGTGTGCTTCGCCATCTATGTTGTCCACACGCGCGGCCACAGGCCGGCGGCTGCTGCCCGCCCGTGCGGCGGCGGCGGCGGCCCGCCCGGGTCACCTGTTCGCGCACCCACATGGCTATTGTCAAAGATGTCAAAGCCTGTTGAAGAAGCGCTGGTCCAGCCTCTTGAACGTGGCACATCCCATCCATCGCTATGCTTTCATCCATGCAACACCTACCACTACCAACAACACTGGCTGGCGTGTTTGAATCACAACGCTTCCGTTTCAGGTGGAGACGGAGAACGCTGACAGAGCAGCGATAAGCTCCAAGGACGGGGAGTGCCTGAGGCTCAAGGATGCGATCACGAGTTCACGACTACCACCTCTGCAGCACCGGGACGCGGGAACAACGACGGCAGAGCTCCCAGCCCTGTCGCTCGGCATCAGCGCGAGCGAGGTCTAACCGCATCGCGTTGCCTCCGAGCAACCTGTCCGTGCAGCTCCCGCAGAGCTTCACCCCATCGTCAAAGAGCACGTTGACAAGCACGACCTCCGCGCCGGCGCCAACTGCCTTGACATGGTTGTGGCCCCACAACGCCGTGCGCACGACTGCACGAGCACGTGCAGCGCTGCCTTGGTCGCGGACCTGGAGACCGGTCTCTTGCGAAGCAGTTCCACTTCCAAATTGTCCCTGAGTTCGCAGAGCGTGGCGATGGCGGAGCGGGGCTTGGCCGTGTGGACGCCGGTCGACGCCGTCGGCGCGTGGAGCGTGCACCAGGACTGGATGTGGCGGCACAGCGTGTGGTTGGGCATGGGGTCGCAGTCTGCCAGCACGGGCTGCTTGGTGATGCACGCACCCGCCCCCGCCGACATCGCCGTGGATATCATCCTCGACAGCATCTTGCGCATTGTAGAGGCCGAGCTCGAGGGTGCCAGCGCTCGCCGCGCCCAGCGCGTGTCGTGCTTGCTCCTCCTCTTCGCGATACCTTGACGCCTCGCTTGCCCATGTCGATGTCGGGCACCCGGGCATCCGCATTCCATGCTCTCCGCCCCAGCCCCGGCCCTGTAGGTGCCCGTCCAGCACCAGACACTCCTCGGTTGTAGAACTGGGAAGAGGAGGGTTGTTTTTGGAAAAGTAGGCTGCATGTGGTGTTCAGCTGCCACCTTGCCACGGCCATGTCAGCTGCATAGGCTAGCGTGGCAGCATTTGGACCTTTGGAGTATAGTACCGGTAGTTTAGGGATCCAGATAGTCACTTCTATAGTTTGAGGATTTGGATGGGAGCACCCTAAAAGTTTAAGGACCTAGCATGCATTTTACTCTAATTACATCGTTCACTAAGTGATCTAGGATAAAATTAGCATGCTCATTGTCCCAAGTACACTTTTGCTTTGATTGCATCGCTCTCTTTGCTAGTGGTTGATCACCAAATAGACACAGACTTGATGGCTCTCAGAACATCGACGGTGCCACACATGAAATGAAAAGATCTGAAAATGGGGGAGGGTTTTTGGTTGTTTTGCTTTCCTTGGTAGCTGGAATCACCAGGTAATTCTTGCACTGTTACCTAATATATATGCGCTTTCTATAAAAGCCGGATTGACCTTTTTTATAAGGAGTTTTACCTCAACTTATTGACCTTTTTAAATAAAAGAATCTGAAAAAAAGAAATAAAAAACTAAAGAAAAACAAATTGCTCTCTCGCCTCAAAGTTTTGCTCCAGCCAATAGTTCTACAGAAACTCTACGAACCGGGCGTCCGGCCGGGCGTGGGAGCGTCCGGACGCATCCTTCCTGGGCCAACAGAGCGAACCAGCCCAAACCTGTACGCCAAAGCCTCCTCCACCAGCCGCTAAGTAGTCAACAGCCCAAACCTTTGGGTCGCGCGCGGCGCCCCCAGCCGCGCTTGCTGCCGACTTCCATTCCGGTGGCCGGGTTCGCTGCCATTCCCGATAACAAGGCCGACGGGCGTCAAGCAACCAGCAAGGTTCGAGGCACGTACTCCTACTCTGTATATGCATATGCATAATCCTGTGGCACTTACGTTGGGAATGCATACATGCGTATATGCGAGCTCCTCTCTTTTACATTGCGTGAGTAAGAGCTTCCTAGCTTTCTCCCTTGCATGTACTTGACAGATGTATATGTAGGTAAGTACGTTTCTGTATATACTTGCTTTGTATGGTGGTAACACATGGATTTTATTTTGCCAAAAATCCATCAAACACATTGGCACTAATTTGAGAGAGTTTAGGCTCAAAAATAAAGTTATTATATTTGATAAGCAACTTGTTTGTAACATACTTGGTGTATTGGATGTAGTAGTCAACCTTTGTCGTTGGATAACCATAATTTTCAGTTGTAACACAAATGAGACTGTTGTTTCTTAGAGGATGTCAAATGTAGCAGTAGTCAACCTTTTCTGCTAAATAACCAAAATTTTCAGATGTAACAATAGTGAGACTCGACTATTTCATTAGAGGATTGTAGATGTAACAATTGTGGAATTATGTTGCTTCATTAGAGGATTTTAGATGTAGCAATAGTCAACCTTTGTTGTTGCATAACCTCAATTTTCAGATGTAACAGAGTGAGACTTCAATTAGAGGATTTTAGATGTAATAATATTGAACTTCTGTTGTTTCATTAGTGGATTTTCATATGTAACAATAGTTCGAGACATTATAGATGAGTTTCATTGCTTCCTTACCACACAAAACATTGGTTCAGCAGGACCTGACAAATGTTGAGGCAAGAGAATATGACTATACGTGTACGTAGCACTAGCATGCAGAGCAAGCAGCGCGGTGAGTGCCAACCAACCATAGCAGTTTCTTCCGTATGCGTAGCATACAGATCGAACAAACAACATGCAGCATGAGTATATGACGTAGCAGCCTGATGCCTTGCGGTGCATGGCATGCGGCAAGACAATATGGCTATACATAGCAGTATAGTATATATGCGTATGTACCATGCAACAGGCGCAGAATATGGCGCGAAGCCGCGGAACATGTAAAGTAGTACTAACACTCGTGCATGCGTAGCAGCGATACGTACAGTAGGCCAGCGCTCAAGAGTCGTGCATGTGTAGCATCGTGCAGCAGTACCAGACACAAGTGGGTGCCACAAGCAGCGCACGCAGCACGCACGCGCGGGCGTCCAGACAGGGGGGCAGCGCCCGGACGTCCGGGCGCTACCGCTCCCCATAGTTCTATCCAAGCAGACAAAAGAGAAGAAAGTACCATACCAAATTACAGTACCAATCAGAAATTGGGCCGGAGAGGCTGAGCACTGCTGGCGCCTAGGTGCCAACGACACTCTCATTCCCGGCCTTGCTCGACAGGGCGTGGCTGTGTGGATCGGTCCAAGCCCAATCCAAGGCCTTAAATGAATGGAATTTTTAGCTCAAGAATTTAGCCCACGACTGTGTATCTTGGGCGCCGGAATCGGCGGAGCTTGATTACGCCGACCCACGCGGGCTAGGCCAAAACGAGAGGCCTAGAGCCCTCTGACACAGTCATGGTCCTATGGAAGATGGAACTATGTGGTGTGGTGTGGCCATGTGGGTAAACTTAGCTGTTTAAATGAAGCGAAGTACTCTCTAAACTAATGAATTTTAGATCCAGGTTAATGTTTATCTTCCATTTGGGTAAACACATATGACACAGTGTCACACAAACATGCACACCGCCACCAAAGCACAAATTTAACACCATGAGAACATTGTCATTGTTGTACTGTTGTAGTGGTAGATTAGTAGTATTGTACTAGCAGCAACAGGATACAAAGACGGTGATCATCCCACGGGTCAACCTCCATTGCCGTTGCCTTGTCGGTCTTTTTAAATGGAATGACGATCGGTCAGCAGCAAGCATGGTGCACTCAAAAATAATTTCACCTTCCCAGTCCCCTCCTCCTTACTCTGGCCATAGCGGCGTACTAGGCGCACTCTCTAACATTTCCTAAGCAAAAGGAGCAACATGGCGAGTTATCCTATCCCTGCTCGGTGCATCGTCGTCAAGCAACTATGGCGATGTTGATGAGTGATTTATTTATTTTGCTCCAATATCTAAATTGTCGGTCGGGAGATAGGAAAAAGAGAGAACTAGCCCATGGACGAAGAACTTGTCCATGATATAAGTTTTGGAGACGATGATCAGATGAAGGGTACAAACCGCGTAACACTACTTCTTTATTGTTTTCAATAGGTGTTATTATATAGAAACAACTAAGGCTACTTTACTACTATAGTGTTGTGTCGAATTCCTTAGTGCTCAACATCACGCCATCACTTCACTCTGCTTTACGAATGCAAGAACTACTTGAACGACTACATCCATGCATGAATTCAAATAATAACTAGCATGAATGCATATTCCAACTAATTAACTTGGATAACTAGATGATACCCCGCGCGTTGCGGGGATTTTGTAGTACCATATATGTTGGACGATAGGAGAGATATTGTTTTGCTTCTTCATGATTTTTTTATCTCAAAATATTAATCGAAATCAGTGATACGTATTTGGTAAACCCTACAAAACGTTTGTCATCCAGAAAATGTACGTATCTAATAGTATATGGCAAAAGAGAAAACTATCTGACTATACGTGCATCCTGTAAAAACCTGCAATTTTTTTATGAAAAGCCCACACATATAGAAGATGACATAGGACCTCAGCTATGGGACCCCTCAGGAAAATCACTGCACCTGATCAACGACATTATCCTTCCGTCGCGAAAACTGCTTGCTGCCCTGTAACAAAAAAAACTAAAAAAACAAAACAAACAACGCAACCATTACCTCAAGGCGTGAAGCGCGGATGGCTCTCATCCACTCGTTCATCTGCCCACTCATATCCAGCGCCTTCCTCTTCCGCTCAGATGTCTTTCTCCATTTTTCTTCCCTTTCGAGATGCCACCATCGTCGCATGGCTGGCAGCGGCAGTTGCTCAACACAATGCGATTATGCATGGAGGCACAAAGCTGAAACCGTGTCGTGCGGCGGTGGTTATGGGGCGTCGCCGCGTCGCGCCTCACGCCTCGGCGTTCCACGCGCGGCCCCTGCACAAATCAAGTTTCCTGCATCGAGATAAAGGCATCAGACGATCCACCGCCGGGGATGGGGTCGGAGCTTGTACCGCCAGCGACCGGGCCGGGGCGGACGCAGGAAGCGAGCTGTCACAGGTGAACGGTCAAGGCGATGCAGCGCCGCCGAGCAGAGGAGGACCTGGCGGAGATGATGTTGAGCCTGAAGGTCCATCTCCTTGTGTAGCTCAGTGATCCGGGGTATGAGATTCTTGATGGTAGAGGGGGAGCCCGCTATATATCTCGCCAGGAACGTCGCAATGGCTGATCTGGGAGGAGCCCGATGGACTTGGCGCGGTGCTACTAGGCGGGGCAGGGGCATGTCGGAGACGGATCGAAGGTATTTATACTCGATTGCAGCGAAACTTTAATTTTCTTCTGTTCGTGTTCAGATTGCAGCTACGACATTGATTTTCTTCCGTTCGTATTCAGATTGCAGCTACGACCTTTGATTTTCTTCGCTCGGTGCATTTGTTGCGGTAGAATAAATGTTGGTGCGCTCGTTGGAACAGAAACGGCGGCTGAAGAAAGGGGGGCGCCTGAAGAAAAAGGGATGACGTGGCTCAAGGAGAAGCCTGGAAAATATTGTAGTGGGGGTCTCCTATTTAGGCATAGAGGATGTAAACGTGGTGTTCCAACTAACTTGGATAATGTAAACGTTGTGGCAGTAAACAGTAAGACTTTTGTGTGACAATTCAATGATATTGCTATCATGAAGAAAAGGGGTAGGAGAGAAGTAGTAAATGTAAGACATGTTCTTTTCTCTGATATGAGGTGTCGATCATATCTCTTTTGTTTGGTGCTAACTTATACTCTCTCCGTCCCAGTATATAAGGCGTAATCACCTCCAATTCAAAGACCAAAAAATGTATTTAATTCTCTCTCAAAACAGCAGTACTACTGCATCGTTGTATGTGCCTCTAGAGAGAGCACGCCTTATAAGGACATGACTAAAAAGTGGTTACGCCTTATATATTGGGATGAAGGGAGTATATCGCAAGGAGAACACATGCTAGTACAAATGATGGAGAAAAGGATATGAAATGACTTCTAAAACATAAGAATACATCAAAGACCAAATTGACCGTGTTCTTCCTTTGAACATCCACTACAGGACGGAGTTCGAAGATCGCATTGCAAAGATAGCAGAGGAAAGGAACACTAGCAAACACTCTCGCCTAACATGGCTTTCAAGACCGCAAAATCCACTCGCCGCTAACAACGAGTTCTGAGCCTCAACGAGTTCTGAGCCTAGGTCGCCGGGTGGCCATGATCATATAAACTTTCTTAATTTTTGATGAAGTCTGATTTACCTCCCGAGTGAGCCCAACAAAAAAAAATGGGACATGCTCCAACTTTTAAAACCATCCAAATTTTCTCTTTGGCATTTTGACTTCGCTTCCGCAAGGGAAGAAATCAAGATAGTGAAGTTAGTAGATTAAATGGTTATAAGAAACCTGGCTTAGGAGATCCTCAATAGGGACATAGGATTGAGTTGAATCTAAACTTTGGTAAACAAGTTGAATTGGGGTGAATCACCCAAATGTTATTACTACTTGTTGTTGTTTTCTTATCATTTTTGTAGACTTTTGGGTGATTCACCCCCATTCAACTTGTTCTTGTGTTTTTTTTTTGCAGTGTCTGGCAACACTTGATAGCAAGTAGAATCAATTAAATAGATGTAATGTTTGTTTGTTTGTGTTTTTAAGTTGCCCAAGCGCGCCGCCATAGTTTCGCGCGTGCGCTCCCCATCCGGCCGTGGACCTCCCCATCCGGCGTTGAGCTCCTGTAGTCGTCCAAAGATGAAGACGACGGCGGTGCGTTGCAGCAGGAGATGAGCGTCAGTCGACTTCTATCGCGCCTCCAGGCACGCACGAAACTATGGCGGCGCGCGTGGGAGGGCCAACTAATGCGCGTTGAAACGCGAATGGCAAGTCCCAGAGCGTTTAACATATTGGCCAACCCAGGAGCCCTGAATGCCAAGTTTACCAAAATACAAACTTCAAATGCCAAACTGTTGGAGGGTCTATTTTGAGGTTTTTGGCAAAAAAAAA
>DXKC01035526.1:0-12460 GCA_031170775.1 Cymbopogon citratus
TCACTTTTGGAAAAGTCTGATGAGCATCAAGGAAACTTTCATGGGTTTTAGATTGTTTAGAGTAAATGATGGCTCCCAAACCGGGTTCTGATTTGACACATGGTTGGGAAATAAGCTACTCAAAGACAAATTAACTTCACTTTTTCATATTGTAAGAAGAAAACAGAATTCTATAGCCAAAATACTTATCTCAACCCCCTAAATATCTCTTTTTGAAGGAATTAAGTGGGAGCAAACTTAAGGACTTAGAATAGGATTATTTCTTCATTATAAGGATTAAATTTGAATAATCAAAGGGACGTTTTTGTTTGGGGCTGGAATCCGTCTGGAGCTTTTATGGTCAAATCCATGTATGCTGTGTTAATTAACAACGGGGTAAGAGTGTCACAAGATATTTAGAAAATTAAAATACCACTAAAGATCAAAATCTTTCTATGGTACATAAAAGGAGTGTTGTTAACTAAAGATAATCTTAGTAAAAGAAACTGGAATGGTGACAAAACTTGTGGTTTTTGTCATCTCCCAGAAACTATAAAACATCTCATAGACTGTGTATATGTCAAATTCTTATGGCGCACTGTACATTTACTTTTTAGTTTTTCTCCACCGACGGATATTGCTGATCTATTCACAAGATAGTCAAAAATATCTACCAAGAAGTTTAATGCATTGTTATTGACAGCATTTGTTGCACTTTATTGGGCAGTTTGGTTACCTAGAAACAAAATAGTTTTTGACAAATGTAGACCAAAGTGTTTTTTGTAGGTACTATTTAGGGGAACCCATTTGCTTTGATAGTGGGCAAGTCTGCAAAAAGCATGATGACCAGGAACAGTTGCTTCAAGTGCGCCAGTTCTTAGAATCCTCGGCTTTGCAGTTTTTCAGTTCTAGTGGATGGTTATCTACAAGATTAGTTGACTATGTTTAATACAAACTCTGTTTCTTTTCGATTTGCTGTTTGCGCAACTAAAGTTGTCAGTCTAAAACGCCATTGTAATAATTGGCAGTTCTATCATTTGATAAATGAAGCCGGATGTTGTATCCATTATCTAAAAAATGTATTCTTTAGTACATGACATACTGACTGTTGGGGGAACGATGCAGAGACTGATGGAGGCAATCCCCCCATCTTTACTTCGCCTAGAGACCCGGGCTATTTTTTTACCCTTGCAATGTCTTCTGTTCCTTTTTGCAAAGGGTCGGCGATTCCCCAATGGGACGGCACCGGAGGCTTAGGAACTCCGGAGGGGGGCCTAGGGGCCAAGGCAAACCGCTTGGTCTCGACAGGCCTGAAGGTGCCGTGGCCAAGCCAAGCGGAGGCCCCAAGCGGCAGCGTGGAGGCTCAGCCCGGCTGGAGGATCGTTTGACGGAGGGGCTACGATGGAGGCTGCGACGTCCTGTCCAGAGGTCGTGGGGAGTGACGCAGAGGTCCCCGAGCTGGCGCTTAGCGGAGGCCAGAGGCCTGAAAGCTGAGTTTCCTGGACGGGTGACCTTGGCCGCGGACACTGCAGCGGAGGCCCGCTACGTCGGCGGGCCGGACTGGCTCCTGATGATCGGCGGTGCAAGGAGAGCGTCGGTGGGCCGGCCCACCAACGAGGCCCAAAGAGCAAGGACGGCCCAGCTTCGGGAGAAGACAATAAGGGCAGGAGTTAAAGTACGCCCGGATCCCTGGTGGGCCTGATGTGGCATAGGAATAGGAGCTAGGGTTCCCTGTTCGTAGAAGGGCAGGAGTGTAATTGTACCCTGGCTTGGTAGGTGAATCGCTATAAAAGGGGGACCTTGCCGCTATTGTAAAGAGAGTTGTCTTATGGTAGTTGAGATCTCACCTACCCATGGACCCACCTTGTAACTCCTCATTTGGTATTGAAGTTAGGCTCTTGTCTCACTATCTTAAACCTGCTGGAACTGTGTTCCCACAGTTGGTGCCGACCGTTGTGTTTGGCCGAGAATATCACTCACTGATGGCCAAGAGGAGGGCCGCCGCGACAAGTCGAGCCTCCGCCGAAGCAAAGGCCTTAGATCGACCGGGGCGCGGAAGGCCAAGAAGAAATACAAGAAGTACCTACACCTCTGCCCAAGAAGGTGGTGGAGTGGATGAAGGTAATGTTAACCCCCGAGAGGACGGGGAGCAGCACCCGCAAAATCCTAAAGGACCAGAAGCTAAACTGAGCAGACTAAGGTCAGAGATGGAACAGATGGAAGTAGAAAGGGATAGGCTTAGAGCCAAGCAGGTAGCAACGCAAAGAGCAATGCAGGCCTTGCAGAAAGCAGTAGAGATGAGGCAGCAAATGGAAATTTTGCAAGTAGAGATTCAGAGCATGCAACACCCTTCCGCCCCTCTAGGTAGCGCAGAAACGACCTCCGGGCTAGTGCAAACCCCGGAGGTGGCGGCATCGCCTTAGCAACTTTCCGTACCTCCAATCTCGATAGTATCAAGATCCTATGACCCCAAGTCGCCACTCTCGAAAGGACTCCAAAGAACGCCCAGGCCCATGACCTACAAGCCTCTATCGTTACCCAGGTTCAACGGTAAAACAGATCCTCGCCAATTCATTATGAGCTTCGAGGCAGCAGTGGCCTCAGCGGGAGGGAACGACAGTGTGCTGGCTAAGTCTTTCATGATCACGGCAGAAGGTGATGCCCTCACTTAGTACTCAATGTTGAAGCCAAGCACCGTATACTCTTGGGAAAATCTTCGAGATCAAATTCTAGCAAACTTCAATGGATTTTCAAGCGAGTCCCTCACGTCCTTAGACCTGTACAGTAACAAGCACCTCAAAGGGGAGCCACTCAATGCGTACTTTCAGATATTCCTACAGCTACAGGCAAAGGCCCCGGATGTCTCGAATGATGTTGCAATAGAAGCAGCAATCAAGGGAAAAACCAGCAACCTTGGCTAAACTACATGAGGAGTTTGAGAAATATTATAGATAAGATGATGACCTGCGGAGGCGCATAGAAGATGGTGAGGGTCGGAGTAGCCAAAACCCAAGCAATGGTAAGAGGAAAGACCATAGAGGGCAAGACAAGCAAGAGCCCTGGCAGCAACAGAAGTAGGTCTTCAACGTGCAAGGGAGGCAACCACAATAAGAAGCCAACCAGCCAACTCAGTAGAGTCAAAATAAAAAACAATAGAACAATCAAGGGTAGAACAGAAACAACAGATCCAGAAACTGGAACAAAAATCAGAAGCAAAAGAAACCTTATTGCATCTTCCATAGAGAAGACAAAGGTCACAACACCAAAGACTGCCCAGAGACAATAGAAACAAAAGAAAGGATGAAAACCAAGTAGCCTTAGAACCAATCCCTGCAGCACCCTCCAAGAGAGGTAAACCACACCTATTCACCACACTGGCATCAGCAGTACAATCCAAGTTTCCCAGGGTATAGCAATAGTAATTTGCCACAACAAAATTTTGCGAACCAATAGTTCCCAAGCACTCTCCCGGCATGGAGACCAGTGCAGCAGCAAACAGCGTCATACCACCCTTACGGAAGCGGCAGATCTGACAACAGACTAACCTACATAAACCCAAGGCCTCCGCAAATAACCATTATCGATACCCCTCAACCTCCATAGTAGATCCAAAGGCAATATGAAGCCCTACCTCCACCTCCACTACAAAATCCAGGGAACACGATTCTGGCAAAGGCGGAGCCTCCAATCAAAAATCATATAAACCCGCACTCGGCCTTACCGACAATCTGCATGATACTACCAATAGCTGGCGGTTCAATGATAGAGTTTGAGTCCAAGAAGCAGAAGAAAGATCACCTCCGCTTAGTGAACAACGTGGCAGTACAAGGAGCCTTCAGATCAATAGAATGGTCCAAAATGCCACTAATCTTTACAGAGAACAACCTCCGACTAGAAAGCTACCCCCACACGGACGCGATGGTAATCAAGACAAACATAGCAGGCTGGGAGATAAACAGAATACTCGTGGACTCAGGGAGTTCTGCAGACATCATTTTTGCAAGAGTGTTTGACCAGATGAAACTCAGCAGGAGTCAGTTACAACCTCTGGATACCCCACTGATAGGATTTAGAGGCAAGAAAATAGAAGCACTTGAAAAAAATCTCATTGCCAATATCATTCTAAGATGGAGACTGCGCAAGAACAGAATACATAACCTTCGATGTGGTAGATCTGTATTACCCTTACAATACAATCCTAGGAAGAGGATTTGTGAACAAGTTCAACCTAGCCATACACAAGGGCTATCTCTGTATGAAAATGCCTGCACAGCATGGAGTCATAACAATGAGAGAAAGTCAGAAAGAGGCCAAAAACATTGAAAGGACAATTTACAATTCCCACAAAAACATAAATGTAGTGGTCCTGGAAGAGCCAGCAGACATGCCGGCTGGCAAGACTGACATGGCATATCAAGAGGACACACTGACTGTCCCCCATGAGGAGGCAGTCCCCAATAGGAAGGTAACAATAGAGGAAAACCTGTCGCCAACAGAGAAAAAAGACCTGCTAGAGCTGTTGTCAAAGAACAAAGATATTTTCGCTTGGTCTGCATCAGTTTTGCAAGGTGTCAGTCGAGATGTCATAGAGCATATCCTAGACCTCAACCCAAACATCAAGCCAAGAAAATAGCGACAGAGAAAAATGTTGGAAGAACGTAACATGGCCGCTAAGACAGAGGTATAGAGATTGCTAGACGCTAAAGTAATCAAAGAAGTAAGATACTCAGAATGGCTAGCAAACATGGTGCTAGTGCCCAAGAAAAACAGGGAAATGAGAATATGCATAGATTTCACAAACCTTAACAAGGCCTGCAAAAAGACCCGTTCCTGCTACCAAGGATAGATGCATCAATTGATAAAGCGACAGGCTACAAGCGATTTTCGCTACTCGATTGTTTCTCTAGATACCATCAGGTATGGCTGCGAAAAAAGGATGAGGAAAAAATCAGCTTCACAACACCCTTTGGCATGACTTCACAAGAATGATCAAAGCCGTACTCAAAACACAATTGCAGAAGAATATTATCGCGTACGTCGACGACATAGCAGTTGTAAGCAAAGAGCCTCAGGATCATCTAGAGGACCTAAAGGAAACTTCACAAACCTTAGGGAAGCACGACACAAATTAAACCCAGAGAAGTGCATCTTCGAAGTAAGCCAAAGAAAAATGCTTGGGTATATCGTTGGGCCAGAAGGCCTGAAAGCAAACCCAGACAAAACGAATGCGGTGCTATCAATGCCAGAACCCTCAAGTAGGAAAGAAGTCCAAAGGCTAGCAGGGAGACTCGCAGCTCTAAATAGGTTCATCTCCAAATTTGCAGAACGAAGCTTACCATTCTTCAAGGTCCTCAGAGGCGCAGAAAAATTTGAATGGGGCAGCCAGCCATCGGAGGCATTCAAGCAACTTAAAGCTTACATGACCAAAGATCTAATGGTCGTAGCCCCTGAGACAAAAGCCACACTACTGCTATATGTGTCAGCCTCCACACATGCTGTCAGTGCAGTTCTAGTCAAAGAAAAGAAAGAAGGCAGCAAACAAATACAGCAGCCGGTCTACTACATGTCGGAAGCTCTTCAGGGAGCGAAGCTAAATTATACAAAAATGGAAAAAATAGCCTACACGGTTGTCTCAACATCAAAAAAGCCAAAGCACTATTTCTAGGACCATGAAATATTGGTACCAACATCGCAGCCACTGGCAGATGTGCTCAACAACAAAGAAGCGTTAGGCAGAATTTGTAAATGGGCAATAGAGCTATCTCAGTTTGCCATCAAATTTGTCGCAAGAACATCAATTAAATCCCAAGTACTCGCAGATTTTATAGCAGAATGGGGTACCTCCAACCTCCAAGGAGCAGCCAGCAGAGGTGACACTATGGACCTTGTACTCGGATGGTGCATGAGGAGCCTAGGGGGCAGGAGCCTCCGCTGTGCTCGTGTCACCTTCTGGAACCAAGTCAAAGTTTGCGGCAAGGCTATGCTTCAAATCAACAAACAATAGGCAGAGTATGAAGGTGTGATCCTGGGGCTAAACAAGGCAAAGGCCATGGGTGCAAAACATATCTTAATCAAGACATATTCACAAGTGATAGCAGGACACATCGAGAAAGACTACATCGCTAGAGAACCAGAACTGGCCAAGGACCTAGAAGTGATCAGAGGCCATAAGAAAAGATTTCAAGGATTCACTATAAAGCACATCCTAAGGGGGGAATTCAGAAGTAGATGAACTCGTGAAATCAGTGGCAAACAATACAAGCATGCCTCCGGGTACCTTTTATTAGGAACTACTACAGCCAACAAACGCCAGAATAAGCAAAGCATTTGTGGAGGTATTTCTCATGCAAGATGAAGAATGAAGGCAACCAATAATAGATCACATCAATGGAATCCATGTAACTATAGATGAGGCAAGCTCAGCCAGACTGGCCGCCCATGTAAGAAACTACATGGTGATCGAGGGAAATTTGTACAAGAAAGGAGTAGTACAGCCGTTACTTAAATGCATATCAGAAGTAGAAGGAAAAGATCTCCTAGTCAAAATCCATTCAGGAATGTGCGGGTCACACATAGGACCTAGGGCATTGTCAGCAAAGGCAATATGGCAAGGATTCTATTGGCCTACCCACATCAAGGATAATCTCCATATTGTCAAAATATGCAAAGCATGCCAAAGCTTCGCACCAAACTAGAGTGGCCAAAGAATACAAAGATGGGGAATGGACCTGGTCGGACCTCTGCCACCAGCTCAAGGAGGAAGCAAGTATGCAGTGGTAGCAGTAGAGTATTTCACAAGATGGATAGAAGCAAAACCTCTAGCATCAATCACCTTAGAAACAGTAAAAAGTTCTTTTGACAGAACATAATATGCAGATTCGGAGTGCCAAGAAAGCTCACCGTGGACAATGGCAAGCAATTCGACTCTGACAAGTTCAGGGAGTTTTCCAGAACAATTGGTACCCAGTTGGCATTCGCCTCAGTTTAGCACCCAGAGAGCAATGGAGCCATCAAAAGATCGAACAGAATCATATTTTTCATGATTTCAAAAACACTGCATGAGCTAAAAAAGGGAAATTGGGTCAAGGAGCTTCCGAAGGTGGTTTGGTCCCACAACACAAATATATCAAGAGCCACAAGTTTCACATCATTCAAGTTGTTGTACGGAGAAGAAGCAATGTTGCCAGAGAAAATAAAATACCAATGCCTCCGCGTCACAAAGAAAGAGCTAGCAAAAGACGAGGAGTACAACAAAGAAATGATTGAAGCATACAGGCTAGAGGCCATCGAGAACATCGAAAAGTACCAAGAATAAACAAGAAATTGGAGAAACATAAAAGTCATCAACAAAGGAATTCAAGATGGAGTCTGGGTCCTCAGAAGGAAGCCAAACGCAACACATCTAGGAAAGCTACAGTCAAAGTGGGAAGGGCCGTACCTAGCCAGGCAAGTAGGCAGGTAGGGCTCATTCTACCTTCAAGATGAAGATGGAAGAACAACAGTCCACACTTGGAACGTGGACAACCTTAGGAAATTCTACACATAACATGAAAAGGCCTACGCAGATGTATAAGGCGGAGGTCACAAATATTTACTTTTCTACAATTTACATTCCTACAAATAGGTTTTACACTCTTTTCCTCACGCAGGGGCTCCAAATCAAAGGTGAGTTTTTTATCAAGGTAAAACTTCTGTAATCAACCTCTGAATATATAAAGAGGACCCCTGGAAAAAAGGCACTAAACTAGTCGAAAGCAGCTAGCAACGAAGCTGCAATATTCAACAAATGCGATTCACAATAACGAGGTCACTCTAAGTTCAACCTCAAAGAGGATTCGCAGAACATAAAGCGACCTCCAAAAAGGCCAACAAGTCCTTGGGAAAAAAGCCTGTAACTCAAGGCTTCAAGGCGGGCAGTAAGTTGGAAAAAGTCCTAGCTGGAGGCTCAGGCACCAACCAATCGCAAAAACAAGAGGAGCCTTCTTTAAAGATAGGCAAAACCTCTGCGCCACACCCATTCGCAAGTGGAGGCACTTCCACCAGGAAAAACACAGTCCTTAAAGAACAACAAGGAATAATAAAGCCTCCGCGTGCATAGCCTGTTATAGAGTCTCGGGCAGACATATAACACATGGATATATTTTACTACAAATCATGTTACAAATAATGAACATAAGGCACAATATGTGCACATAGCACATGTACATACAGATCACAAAGTAGTTTAACCCCCTCCTTTACTTAAAGGGGAAGAGGCACAAAGTCTAAAAAGGCACCTAGTCTATGGTAGTAACCTCCACTAGAGATAGCACTACCCAAGCAAACGGCTTTCACTCGAAAGCATGCAACTACAGTAATAGGATAACCAGCCTGCAACACGGAACTCATGGACGCACACTAGAGCATGCCTACGCTGATGGAAGATTAGTGGAGGTCTGATACAAGCAATGTACACGAGATACACTCTACCATCAGATCTGGCCGATCCATATCCCACCTTGGCTCAACAAGTGAGAGCTATATGCTAACCAACAACTTGCACCATATAGAACAAGCACACTGCAGACCACCATCTTCGAGTGGGCAAAATAAAGCCAGGTGAAGCATTGTTGACAAACAGCGCTACACGAAAATAAGGCGCAACCTGATGGACGCATGGATGTGCCATCGCCATTATGAGTTCTCACCCAGTACCACCGCTGCATCACCCTCTCCCAAAACATGTAATGCATCAAGCTGTTCGACAATAGAAAACAAACCAAATTGGGCGCCCTTTTATAATCCAGCGCACTGATGAACCGGACGACAACCATTTAAACACAGCCAACTAACAAAGTACAGCCAGAAATGGCAAAAACAAGCGACAAAAGTATAGGGATTTAGTTGATACCACATTAAATTAAGCCCCAAATAATCCCTCAGGTCACTACAAAGAGAGATGCCCCCATCGCTCAGCTTCCAAAATCAGATCCAAAGCAACAGCTAGCGCCCCTACCGGATCTACAGGCTATGGAGGTAGATGTATACTTAGGAAGTCGGGTGCATCGAAAGGGCACTGCGTAGGAATTCATAAAGAAAACTAAACCTCTGCAAAATCAGAGGTCACCAAGATCTTGGGTGCCATAAGCTTAAAGTTTAGATGCAGAGCAAGCCAGTCAGGATTATCAAGGAAAACCAGAGAAGGGGGATACTGCGTAGAACTCGTAACATCCCCTACCTCCGGTATGGTAATTGGCAAACATAGACCACAGATGAACATGTACAAGAGGCGAGCTAAGGATTACAAAACCATCCAATATGGCGTCGCATCCGGCAAGGTGAGTGTCACCAGCAAAAGCGGGCTCCAGAGAGCTCACTAAATAGAAACAAGGCAAATGTAACATACTCTCAACAAGTAATGGCAAAGGTCTGCTTTCTAATCACAAATACATCTTTCAAACAGCAACATACCTCTGACCACAAAAATTTTAGTTTGTCACAAATTGAAAGCACAACTTTATTATGATCGGAGGTAACAAGGTACCTGAAAGTTAAGAACCTCCGCAAGTGAGCGGAGAATGTTACAACGCGAGGCAATGTCGGATGGCACAAGTCACCTCCGACTACAACATAAACACCTCCACCAGATAGCCGAGGCCACAATAAGAACGCAGATAAAAATAAATCTCAATGACAATCGGAACCTCTGATATAAAACTACAATGATATAGGGGCGCACACGAAGCCAACGATCTGGTGAACTCTGCTTGTCGATCATCCAAGTCGCAAAGAACGAAGTCAAACATCTCATCGACCGATCGTGTGGGAAAGGTACCAGTACCCCCACAGCTCGCCACTAACAAACACACCTTCACGCATAAATGTGATGGGTTCGACCTCCTACGCAGGGCCGCAGGCCCAAAATAGCAGACCTGCGCAGGATGGTACCATAATCAAGTTCAAGTTGACATTAGATAAAGTTCCTAAAGTAGTCATTACATGTGCTATTAGAAGCACAAGGCAAAATAAGGCAAGCTACTTTACAAAAGGGGGTCAATCCCTGGCTACCTCCACGGAATCCGAAATGGGAGGCTCCGCCTGTCGAGAAGAGCCACCTCCGGCGGAGTCGCGGAGGCCGGAGAACTCGGTGAGTGGTGTTGATCCAGCGCCGTCACCTCCAGGGGGAACAGGGACATCCGCACGCGGATGATCTTGAGCCTGGATAATGATGAGGAAAGCGTAAATACATATACCACTCGACGAGATGGAACAGGAAAATTCAAGAAGAAAACAGTAGCAACTTACTATTTAGCGCCCAGCCTCAGCCATCGCTGCAGCCTCCGAGCGGCCGAACTTCGACCAAAAAGCCATCATGAAATTTCTAACAGTCTTCTTAATAGGCTCTAAACCCTTCCAAGTTCTGCGGGATCCATGATCTCAGAGAACTCATAGTTCAAAACTCCATCGAGACCACCAACTATAAAAAAACCTACACATGTTGGTGGCGGAGGCCTTTGCACTAAAATCGGAGACCCTAGTAAGAAAAGCAGGAAGCTTCAATAGGTTCTCCTTATCCCAAGCAAGCACGCCTAAGGCAGTAGAATTCAGAGGCAAAGGAGAGGTGATTCCACCGAACTGGCGAACAGTGGGGATGTATGCCTATGCAACTTCAAGACTAGTAGCTTTGGCAGCCTCCAATTCCTTGCGGAGGTCGTCAGCCTCTGCCTTGAAAGCTCTCCGCCATCTTTCTCTTGGTCTCAAGCTTAGAGCGGAGGTTGTTGCAGGTCTCAATTGCCTTATTTCTGTGCTCAACGGCAAGAACCTCTGACTGCTTGACCGAACTAAGAGTCTTCTTGAGCTCCTCAACCTCACTCTTTAAAGGCACAAGCTGCTGCTGACCGGCATCCATCTCATATACTTTCTTCACTAGCTCGGCCTTCTCCTTCTTGACGGTATCGACTTTTTTCTTCAACAAGTCAATAGCCCTGTTGCGTCGGACCACTTCCTCGAGACCATGAAGCTGGAAAGCTCCAGATAGATGATAGCTCTGCAAAAACGCAGACATGTTCAGCACAAAAAGCAAAATAGGACAAAAAAGAAAGCTTGGCAGGCAAAAACACTCACCACACAATGCTGCTCGTACTGGGTATGCATCAGCTTCTCATAGGGTATCTCCGCCAAGTAGTCGTCCATGTGAGCTGACGTCAAAGAAGAGAGGGGACGGAGGCAGCAAAACATAGGTTAGAGATAACAAAAAGAAAAGGGAAGAGCAACTTTCCATCAGTAAGAAAAAACATCCGTAATACTCAAACAGACGACCAAAGTTGTCTGCCCACACACCCAATGGATCGGAGCCTTCATCTGAGTGAGACCCCCATAAGAATAATGGCCAAAATGCCAAAGCTAAAAGAAATGCCAATTAAAGTCAGAACCAAACCTACCTGGTTCAGCAGCAGCTACAGCGGATGTGCTCACCCCCCGGCAGCTGCCGGGGGTAATGGAGAACGGTCAACACCACTCCGCCTAGCACCCACATCCTCTTGTAAATGAAGCTTACTAGCGGCCTCAGCGAGCCTATTTGCAGAACAAGAAATCAAAAACAAACCTAGTCAAAATAATGAAAAAACAAAAACAATGAAGGTACTCACGCAGAAGCAAGGGGCCGACAGAGGCATGCTCACCGAGCAAACTCTGCTCCCCAGCGGAAGCTGTCCCAGCAGCTACCTTTGCGGCAAGCATCTCCGGATAAGTGACACTCTTGGTGATCGCCGGAGCAGCCTCATCAGGAACATCATCTTCATCAGAGATGTTGTGCATAACAACATCCCGTGACCTCCGCTCAGCGGACGACACTGCCGCCTCAGAATCAGCAGGATCATCGTCCTCCGCCATGGCATCCTCCTCATACCTAGCACCTTTCGAGCTGGACTCAGTGTCGTAGGCACTAGGGAAGGGCTTAATAGCAGGGCTAGCAAAGGCATCAGTGGCAGCCAGCAGGGAAGAGGTAATGGTGCTCGGGTCTGTGGTAGGACTGACGGAGGCAGCCGCAGACGACGGAGCTAGTGCCTGAGTAGCCGTTGCTTGCAGCGGTAAGGCTCCCTTCGTCACCTCCATGTCGGTCACGGAGGCGGTCATCCCCAAATCTAGAACCGTTTGTATGACAGGTGTCCGCACTGGACTGGGATGCTCCGCGACCTTCGCATCATCATCGAAGCAGCCAGTTCCTCTGACCGAGCGTCTTTGTGTGATGAGCGATTGACAACAAGGTCCAACACTTGTGGTTGGTCGGTTGTTGGGTGGTTTCTGCTAATCTCAGGCACTTGGCTTGTGTTGTGCAGGTGTGGAGCTTAGAGGCGGTAGCAACGGTCGGGAGAAGGTCAAATGGACGTGCCATGCCGACGAACCGGGTGTGGTGAAGGGTGGACCTGGTGGCTTGGACTGAGGGACCGGACGGCCGGGTGCTAGCCGCGGTGGCTGACACTTGGGACTTCGACAAGTGCGA
>DXKC01035608.1:0-19262 GCA_031170775.1 Cymbopogon citratus
GGCAATCACCAAGAGTAACAAGAATACCACAATTGCAATCACCACCTAGTGCCACCAAATTGAATCACAAATGCAATGCACACTAGGGTTTCCCACCTCCTCTATGAGCAAGCACCAACCATGGAGAGGGAGAGGAGAGGGAGGAGATCCTCTTGTAGCTCTCAAATCGATCTCTAGCACAAACTCTCTCACTTGAATGGAGCACCAAAGCTTGGGAGTGAGAGAGGGAGAGAAATGGAGCTCTTCTTCTTGTTCTAGGGTTTGGAGTTGGGGAAGAACAAGAGAGGAGAGGAGCTCCTCTATTTCTTTTCTATTGGAATGAGGAGAATGGATGGGGCATGGCACAGCACTGGCCTATCCTCTGGCCAGCAGCAGCACCCAACGGGAGGGAAGCCCCCACCACGTGCTCCCACCAGGTCACCACTCTCCCAGCTTGAATCAATGGGCAGCAATGGCGCAAGCAGATTCCACGCTCCTAACTACGCTGCACAGCAAAACTGCGGCCAGCAGCAACCGACCAACTGGGCCAGCAAGCAACGCAGCTAGCAGCGGCGGCCGGCAGCCCAAAGCGCACGCGCGGCCCAACAGCAAGAGCAAGCAGCGGTGGCCCAGCTCAGCAATGCAGCGCGCAACAGTAGTGTGGGCCGGCAGCGGCACAGCGGCCCAGTAGCAGGCGGTGCGGCTCGGCGGCCCACGCGCGGCCCGGCGGCGCTGTATTGGCCGAAGGCCTAGTGCGGCGAGGCGGCCCAGCAAGGCGAGCGGTGGCCCACGCGCGGCAGGCCAGCGGCGGCCCATGTGCCATGCCAGCAAGCCACAGGCCAACAGCAAGCCCACCAAAATAGCAGCTCTCCATTTCTTCTTCTTTTCCTTCCAAAAACAACACAATCTCATTCCAAAACATATATCATCTCATCCAAGATGTGCTATCTCATTCCAAAAATATACCAAACCTCATTTGCTCAAGAGATAGCAACTTTCCAAAGAATTTCATGACCATCTCATCAAGTCACTAAGCCCCAATGCATATGCAAAATATAATTCAACTTAGTGGCACTAGATGAGTAAAGCAACTATGATTTTCCCCTCTTCATAGTATGGTTATCAATCCTAAATCACTCACACCCTCTATGGTGTCTTGAGTGCCAAACAAAAATGGCCCTATGAAATTATACCTTTGCCTTGAGCCCATTTTTATTGTTCTTCCTCTTTTCCAAGCATGAGCACTTGATCATCTCTTTGGACCATCACCATCCACCATAATGCATCATCTAGCTCTATAACTTGGATAGGACCACCTTGTCTAATTCAACCACTTAGCACAAAGGTTAGTCCTAAGTTATCATTAATTATCCAAAACCAAACATGGAGCTTTCACCATGTAGGCACCAGCTCGCCGGAGATCGACGGTGCCCAGTGCTGCCTCGTGCGGAGCCGAAGCATGGTAGGCAGGTGCCTTGAGAGCGTACAGGTACTGGAGAGTGGCGTGTCTAGCGCCACCTCGCCGGAGGTTAAGAGCATGTGCTAGAGTGGAGGTAGGGTGGGCATGGGCGGCGTGGTCCTGCCGGGGAGCGGCTGCGGCATCTAGTGGGACAGGAGGCAATACGGATATTTTTTTTAAGAAACGAGGCAAGATGAATATGCATATACGCCACTGTTCTTCTTTTGGATAAGGAGGCAAGATTGTGAGTGGACCGTAGGTAAGAGGGAGAATAGGGCCTTATTTAGTTCTGAGAATTTGGGTCCAGATTTACCATAAAAAAGAAGATTTTCCATCACATTAAAATACCGGCACATGCATAGAGTACTAAATGTAGATGAAACAAAAACCTAAGTACACAGTTTAGTTGTACTTTGTGAGACGAACGTTTTGAGCCTAATTAGTCAATGTTTGGACAATTTTTACCAAATACAAATTAAATGCTATAGTGGCGCTACAGTGTATTTTGCCAACTTTACACACCCCAAGTTGGGGAACTAAACAAGGCTCAAGCAAAAAAATGCGTTTCAAAAAAAAGGAAATAAATTTAGGGGAAAAAAAGAAGGGTATTATTGACAATTCGTCCTTTTGACTTGATCCAAGGAGCTGTTTTTCCAAATGATCTTAAAAACTCCTTCAGCTCTCAAAATCTGCTCCCCAAGCCATAACTGAAGCTGTTTTAGTTGAAGCTAGAGCTCTACCAAACATGCCCTACAAGCCAAAAATAGTAGCTTCGACTGGCTCCTACTTGATCCTATGGGTCCGTCCACCAAGGGACGCCCTATTTACTCCAGCAAGGCAAGGTTGGCGCAACAATGGCAATGCTAGCTCCGAAGATGAGCTATGGCAGCTACCTGGAGTTGGGACCGCACCTGGTCAAATTTACAACATTCTTAAAACATGCCACAACAAAAGAAATAATATTTTACATAAATTTTTGAATAAGACGAGTGCTCAAACTTAGCAACATAAAAGTCAAACAAGATACAATTTGGAATGGAGGAAGTAGCAAATACGTGGAGTTGATTAGCCAGAGGCATATTGAACATTATGCCTATCTTTGACATTATAAAGAAAAATAAAAGAAACAAATAAAAAACAACCCTGAAACAAACTCAACTGCTACTAGCCTTTAGGTTGACCTACAATTGTTATGTCTCAATTAAATTCCTAAAATTCCCCTCAAAGTAATTATTAAAATATGGTTTGCTAAAACAAAAGTCTTCCTAAAAAAGGTCTTAATACAAAAACTACATAGGATATGCGGCGGGCACATTTAATAATATTAATATCCCTAAATAAATTTTGTATGGAAATATATTCTACAACTAAGCTAATAGTATTTATTTTGTATTGTAAATGTTAATACTGTTTAATAATGGCAGAAATACTAAGACAGCTATCGACGAAAATAGGTCTCCTTTTAGCTGTTCACACTAATTGATTCAAATCAGATCTGCATAATCGAATTCAGATATGAATACATGGCAGCCCTATCCGACTCTGAGCAATTCAATTAGCTAAATTATTCTTTCCTCTTTGTATCTTCTATTTTCACGAATGACGATGAAAAATATAAATGTACAAATTCCATGTTTTTTTAAACAACATGTTTAGTACTCCTTCATAACAACACTACTACGCATTCAGTCTCAATACAAATATATGAATGACGAAGAACAAAAATGAATGAAACGAGGGACGATCATTTCGCATCAGTATGTTCACTATTTTCCTCACACATGTCAGAAGCTGAGAGGAGAAATCAATGACGAAGAACAAAAATGAATGAAACGAGAGACAGAGAAGTGTACACTATCAGCCTCAATACAAATATACACATTCCAAATGCTTAAATCATCCAAAACAGGGAAGGAAATATAGGGCGTAATTCGAAACACTTAAATCATCACAAATTACATACTGCATTACCCACTTAATACAAATGTACACATTCGGAACCCTTAAATCGTCACAACTTTCATGGTAACAGCCGTAATAATAAATAAATACAAGGGGGCTACTGTAGCGCCACAACCCTGTTCTAGTTGAGACTTGAGACACATGATTCAGCTTTCCATTACAAAAACCGAACCCTGTATTCACCACATTAAGTATGTTCTGGTTATCAACCGTACACAGTCCAGTTGACCTTACCCTCTCTATCTACAAATAAAAAAAAAACTAATGCTACTGAAGTTGCTGAAAAATCTTAAATAATACTCGAAGTTGGTGTCTTCTGAACTGTTGAATGGTGAAATTGTTCAATGAAAGGTTAATCTTAGCAAAACTAAACCTTAACTTGGGAGACGACTATTGAAAGCAAAGTGCAGGGTCAGACAAAAGATCTCTACATGCATCCCTTAGACTTTGCTTTCAATAATCTTGTACTTTGCTTTCAATAGTCGTGTCACACCTCTACATCCCTTTCAGTAATACACGATGTAGGGCCTAACTGTCCAAAATATGGTGATGGGCCACACCTCGACAAATTCCATCACCCCATTTTTTGAAAACTCCTAATGACTCGTAAGAAATTTTGACATGATATGAGTGTCATTGGAAATCTTGTACTCCCTCCATCCCAAATTAGAAGTTATTTCAAGAATCTTGGAGAGTCCAAACATTTCAAGTTTGACCAAATTTATACGGTAAGTTAATAACATTTTGGATGTGAATTAAGTATCATTAGATTCTTCATTAATTATATTTTCATAATATATAAATTTTATGTCATAAATCTTTGTAATTTTCTCTATAATCTTGGTCAAACTTGAGATGCTTTGACTTTCCAAGATTGTTGGAATGACTTACAATTTGGAATAGAGGAAGTACACAACTAGACCATTGAAAAGAACTCCATATGTAATTTGGACAACGATTTTATTATGGATTGCTCTAGCTAGAAATCCGAGGTTGATTCAAATGTAATATGGATTAGCCTTCTACTTGGCTTGATACCCACACTGATCTTCTCTGTCTGGATGTCTCTCTCCGAAGTGCTCTTGATAGTTATTTAGAACAATAATATCATTAGCAGCAATCTATTCTCACACATAGGAAAACGATCACCTACATGTGTTAATTGTCGTGCTCGAGGCCTAGTCCTTACATAGCAAGGTGTGGTGTGTTAGTTGTGTATAAGCAACTCCAACCGTTTGGCATATGGGCTTGGCATTCTTGTTTTTGCCAAAAAGTCTGAAAAAATCGTATCCAACCGTTTTGCATTTAGGCTTGGCATTTTCGTTAACTTGGCAAAAATATGGGGTGGGCTGCCATATTTGCCAACCCCCGCTCGGCTTAGCATCCGTGAAAAGACCCCCCTCCCCCGTGCACGGTCTTATTCTGCATGCCCCTGGCTTCCCTTCCCACGAAACCGATCGAGTCGCGCACCGGTAGGACGTTCCCGCGAAGCCGCAGAACAGCGCGACGATAGGTGACTTCTTCTTCACCCATGACCAGCTCATCTTCATCTACGCAGCTAGGTTTGAGGTACTCCATGATCCAATCTCCCATGATCCATTGTTGGTAGATAGGGTTCATCAACGCCTTCTGCTCCGTCCACGACATAGATCAGGGGCCGTCTCGTGGGAAGGAAAAAAAGTCGCGGGAAGGAAAAAAAAGTACGGGAAAAAATATGTGGGTCCATAAATTCCTTTTCTGTCAAGTGAAAAATGCTAAACCATTGGAGATTCACTATTTTTGTGTTTGCCATATTCATTTGGGACTTGGCAAACTCCCAATTTTACCAAAGAAAATATGTCAAACGGTTGGAGTTGCTCTTAAAAGGGGTGATCTTCTCATCAGAATCAAGTTTAGTTTCCACATCGATAAACGTGACTTGTACCCATGTGCGAACCTTTTAGATTCTTAATTTAAGAGAAATAATCTTTATATGTTACATGTTTATTTAAGTACAAATGCACACCAGGGATATCATTCAACACTGTTAAATGCTCACTCCATTCCGAGTCCATAATTTGACATTATAATGGTAAAAACTCGGAATAATACAATATATTATTTTATAGGAGAGGCAAGGAGAATCAAACGATGTAATGGAAGGGTTTTTGCTCATCAGGATGAACCAGATGTATCTCGCCTTTGGCTTCCTAATTGTAACTCCCCTGGTCTAGCAATGGCACGCGCTTTTGGTGATTTCTGTCTGAAGGATTTTGGGTTAATCTGTGTGCCTGAAGTCACCTATAGACAAATCAGTAAGAAGGATGAATTCATTATCCTTGCTACAGATGGGGTAATGAAAACATTGGTGCTTATGCTGGTTAACTTATTTCGATATATGGAAACTCAAATATGCACTACTTAATTTTCGCAAGTGAACTACTTGAGCCCATATTGCTCTGATATGCATTCTATGCCTATAGGTGTGGGATGTCTTGACCAATCAGGAAGTCATGGATGTAGTTGCTTCATGTTCTGAACGTTCGTCTGCAGCTCGTTATATTGTTGATTTAGCAAATCAGGCATGGAGGTTTAAATATCCAACGTCCAAAACTGATGATTGTGCAACGATATGTCTTTTTCTCGATGTAGAGGAAAATGCTACTGGCTTACCAGTGTCTTCTGTTACAAGCAAGGGAACTGGATCAAGTCAAATGGCACAAGCTCAGACACGGAAGACCAAGCTCGATAACAGAAGTGTAATACCTGAAGATGTAGATGATGGAAGTGAATCAAATATAAGTGGAGATGAAAGGTCCTTGGAGAGCTTCACGAGGTTGAACACACTACTGGCACTACCAAAGTTCGGTGACTCCAGTCCAAAATGAAATGAAGCTTATTGCCTTTGCAATATTAACACCATCGATTGATGTTTTCGAGAGGAAAGCACTATTGGTTTTATTAGCACACTTGGTGATATCCCAGTGTAATTGCTGTTTTACTCAAAGGAGGAGTGGGGCTGCTACATTTCTATCCTAACTCGTATATATGTGGGAAAATGCTAGGCTCCTAGTAATAATATATCTAATCTTTATGGTCTCAGAAATATTCGACCTATATTATGGTAACATTTTTTATTTTGGAGATATACCAAATCTTTATTTGATCAACCGTATTTAGGTGGGTTGTCACATTTCAACACATTATATGTGGTCGCCTATATTAATGTCAAAACTATAATGCCCGTGCTAACGCTACGGCTTTACCTAGAGACGCCTATAAAGACAATCAAACAATGGGTTTTCCCCTTGATTCAACTTTTATAAAATTGTATTTGAGCATGTAAATAGAGGAGATGGAGGTGCCGATGGTGAAGACGATACGGTGGTTATCAAACACTTTACGGCTAAGGCTCTGCTTGACTCTTTTGTAAGTTTATTAAAGCAGTAAGTAATGCAGTACTTGATAGGTAAATTGATCCATGTAAAGTATATATGCAGAGTACAGTTTCAGTTCAACACACTTGACTTGGGATCAAATCCAGCAAGTGCATACAGTAACACAAGGAAATAGCAACCGACGACCAAGTACCAAACCACGTCATCTCAAAGTTGAATTAATTGAAAGGAGGCATCCAATAAAACAAATAAAAATCATGAGCTTCTTTAGAAATCAAAAGACTGTTCCGTAAGCCTTGCCATTTGAGAATCCACAGAGCAATGTGTTGCATGAGGGGCTTGTACTTCTTTAGTCATCAGCCTCCAACTACCTTCATCCAAAAGACAAGGCATTTAGAAAAAAGGCAAAAGATCATGCAGTAGATAAGATGTGGAATTACAACACCACAATATACAGATTTACAGTGCCCCCAACCTCAAGTCAGCTAAAAGGAAAACATTGTATATACTTATAGAGACATTTGAAATTGGATGCAGACATGATGCTTAATAGACCTTAATGTAAATGACGGTCATTCCCTATTTCTTGGAGAGTTCACAACTCTACCACAGGGACACATTTCAAACAAGCAAGCGACATAACAAGCACTGAATTATGGATGGAAAGCCAATTCTTTGCAGTTTTGATCAGGATTAAAATCACATATACAAACCTCACCACACTAAACAAAGTATTATCACGTAGAGACAAGAGCTATGCTTTGCCATCCAACTCTTATCAAGCCGTATGTCCAGATCAAAAGAGCTGTGCATTACCACCTTCACGACCAAGTTGCCTGAACCCATCGCAGAGATGCAGACTTACATTGAAAACTCTTCAGCCTAGAAGGCCCAGCATTTCATTACAACCTACAAGACACCAATAGGCAATCATATCAATATTTCAGCTCTTCTGTCATGAGATTCCATGTTACTCGATGTTTTTTTGACAAATCTGGAGGGACCGGAGTCCGTACAATAATTTATTAAAGCATGTTACTTGATGCTCACGGTTCACCTCATTGAAACCAGTAATAAGAGGACAGGGAAAAAAGACTATCGAGTGAGTGACATATTGTACACTATAGGTTATATTTCACAATCAGTCCTTCATATACATGAAAAGCTCAAGCTACCACAATAAATTTGTACCTTAGAAACTGAGTCCGAAGTCCTAATGAAAGTCCAGTTACTCTCAAACCTATCCAATGTTTATTTACTCGCCAATGAAACTGAGTCCTAAGTCCTAAATAATGCTGTATCAAAGAAGCATAATAGACATCCTCAACCTAAAAAAACGAATGAAAACAAGAATCAGTTCTTTAGGAAAAAAACACAAGCACAAGATGCAAGCAAGCACATGTAACTTATACTGTAAAAAAATAACTGCAACAGCAAGAAGATTTCAAATTTGAGCTAATTATTAGAAAAGGAAAGGACCAGTATCTTTTTTCCTATAGATCATTGCACACACTGGTTGCAGTATCCTAATTGTTAGATAACCATGTACCCAGACTCTTCACACCAATTAAAACACTGCAATAATGATTCTCTTTCCATATAGCAAAACCACAGGCACCCTCTATTGTTAAAAATCACTGCAACAGAGAGAAGATTTCAGATTTGAGCTAATTTATCTTACAGAGTACGAAACCATCCTGCTTGTTGCAATCTTTTAACATCTCACTCAAAGAAAATTGATAGTATTTCTGTTTTCTCCTTCATTTTAACATAATCTTAAATCTGCTAGCACAGACCAGCCCTTGAATTATCCATTTGTGCAAACAGAAGAGAATAGATAGCAAAAACTTACCAATCCACGATCTGCTGGATCTTGGGTTTGAAGTCCTCAGCCTGGCGAGCGTGCATACAGAAAACACAAGCAAAGGAGGACGCTGACTGACCACCTGCTGGGGGAGTGAGATTTGAAACAAACAGAACTTTTGACTTCTTTTTTCTTAAAAAAAAAGAGAATGAGGAAAAACCAATTTTACTATGCAATAAATTACCATCTACATGATATCCAACCATACGATCAAGTTCAGTTCAACTCATGCATGTATAAGTCTACTGAATTTCAGGGACACTAACAGTTTTTTACATGCTGCAAAACTGGAAGCTTGGCATGCTGGAAGACACATAATTAAATTGCCCAGTCAATTGCCATTACTGCCCAGCATGTGGAAGTAGGTAGGAGAATGACAAACATATGCCCGTTTCATACTGAATCATAATAATTAGCAAAGACCATATGTATCCATGAATACAAATATATAAGCTAAAATCCAAGAAGACCACTAACGAACCAATCAATAAAAGATAGTCATAAAAGAGAGCAACAATACTCTCATTTATGATTGACTATATGATATATCAAATGTATGCATGGTTAAAAATTAGCGATATATCATACAGACATTTTGAATTCTAGAATCCACATTATAGAGTTTTTCTTTACCATTACGTAGTTACTTCCTAGCAGATTATATAGTACACCCATGCACATGTATCATCTCATCTCTAAGAAATCAAAGAGGCACATTTCTTTGTTCTAAAAGTCAGACTGTACCCCTGCTCCATCCAGAACTATCTAACTGAAGGAAAAGGCAAATACATCAACAAGTATGCACTGCAGGAAAAAAGCACATAAGTAGTAGACACAGCATTCACACCACAAGAAGTTGTTCTATTACAATCCAATTCTAGATACAATGCTAATTCAAGACCATGATTTCCAAACTAAACTGGCATACATTCATATATCCATGAACTGACATCCATGATTTCCAAACAACAGAAACAACCGCCATCGATCCATTCATATATGCATGAATTGACATCCCCATTACAAAGGGGAAATAAAAGCAACTCATCACATTGGGCATAACACAACGATGCACTTGTAAATGGATCAGATCTGAACGCACCTTAGCAGAAAGGGAAAAGGAAGGTGAGCTCACCCTAGTGATGCTCATCAACGACAGGGGTGAGGAAGGGCGAGACGACGGGACAGCTAGGGGCGTCGCCGGTGTTTGACCAGCGAAGCTGATAGGGTGTTGATGGCGCGGCGCAGCACGCAGCAGGCAACCACGACCAGGGGCACCGGCGCACCGTGCCGCCAACCACGGAGTCTGCCATGGCGGAGGCCCGGGCTATCGCGCCCCTATCTAAGGAGGTGCCCGGGGCGGGGCCAGGCACGATATCAGCCAGGTCGGCCGATGGATGCGACTCCGGCTGCCTGGGGCCAGCCAAGCCATGTCGCTAGGCTGTCGTGACCTCGTGGCGGGGAGCGAGGTGGCGCTCTCAGCGCGACCTCGCCGTGCTCGGTGGCGTCGCTAGGCGGCTAGGAAGCAGTGGCCAGTGGGGGTAGAGGAGGAGGCACCATGACGGGGGTTGGGGGCAAGGGCGTTCAGATCCGAGGTGGCGGCGGCGGTGGCGGCGTTGTAGACCGGCAAAGACGAGGAGATGCGGTTTGCTTGTTGCTAGCACCGCCGAATGATTTGAGCTTTTTACCTGTGTACCATTATAAAAGATCCCTATTACCTGTGTATCACCCGCAAGATGAAAAGTTCACCAGTACCATGCTTAAATTTTTCTTTCCCTGCGTGCCAGTTTGGTCCCTTTCCCGTCTGATTCTAACGGGAGTGGGTGCCAGCTAGATACGATATTACTCTATTGCCCATCACTTTTTCCACTCGAGCCCCACTGATTCTTCACTAGTAGATGTTCGTTCTCCACTTGAAGGCCGACCCTAGAGTTCTAGGAGAGGAGGGACCAGACCGGTGGGAGTGGAGGAGCAGGCAGTTGCCCGTGCATGCAAAGAAGGAGGGCGGCGCGGCCGCTGCGTGTCGCGTGGGCAGCGCGCGAGGCGGGGGCGCTCCGCCAGCCGATTTGGCGGGCGCTGAGCGAGCGCTCGGGAGACCGAGTCGTGGTTGCATCATGTGTGAGGCGGAGGCCTGATTCATTGCTGATTTGCTGCGGCTTCAGAAAAGATGGTGGGCCTCGTTCATGTCCAGATGTATTCTGGTGGTCGAATTTATATTTATTTGTTGGAATTGTTCCAATTATCTAATTTATATTTATTGACTTTCACAATTCTGGAATTATTTGTTTGTTGCCGTAATTATCGAATTGACATTTATTTGAATTTTTATGAGGGACACAGAAGCAGTCATAATTAATGTTATAGAGTAAAAGTGGAGTTTCTTACGATACGGTGGTGGCACAACTGAGGGTAAAATAGTCATTTCCTCCGGCCGTTAGCTGCTGTTACCTGTGAAATTGACGGAAGTGGTATCTAGGGAAAGAAAATTTTATCCATGGGTACTGGCGAACTTTTTATCTTGTCGATGGTGCACAGGTAATGGTAATCTTTTATAATGGCACACAGGTAAAAAACTCGAATGATTTCCCCCACGAGGCGGGATGATTTCCACGTGATTTTCTCTGTAATTTTTTCCTCCACGACGCGGGCTCGTTCTCCATCATTTTTTCTCCGTGACTTTGCGGCGTTGAAGCGTTGAAGCCTGAGAAGTTTTGTATTATAGTATAGATATAGATTTGTTGTTCTATGATGCTATATTTTCATCATGGATAGTGTCAAAATCATCACTGTTTCACTTCTATGACAAATCTATGACAAAAAGCCACCGTCATGGATGACACGTCACATATGTAACTCCATGATGAATTTCAAGCAACCATCATAGAAGTGATCAGTTCTATGACAAAAAAACTGGCCATCATAGTAGTTTTTCTGTGTGTGTACATAGAGGCTACATATGTATACAAGACGGCCCAAACGGCTGTTAGGCGCCAAGATGACTATAAGGCTAGCATGGTGAGCGTTAGGCTAACATAGCATGCTCTTGTTCTCCCACGTTTCAAGTTTTAAAAGGACCATGTGTTATGTCAGAGTTGTACCACATGCCAATTTATTATTGGCATAGGTTTCAAGTGGTCGTTACCATGTGTTTGGCCTTCACAGGACTATCTATCTGTTTTTTATCTATCCACGTGTCAGTTTATTATTAGCACACATTTCCAAGTTGCCGTTGGCCCACATTTCTCTCCTTCATTGGAAATTCATTTGCCACATTTCGTTCATTAATTTGGCAACCACATGGGCTGCCCAGGTTCGTCCACAAGGGACATCCCTTCCGTTATAAAAATAAGTTGAACAGGTCATAAAAAAATTAAAAAACATCAAAAAACCAAATCCAAAATGTCACAGAAACCAATTCAAAAACATAATAGAAACTAAATAGCATTTCACACATGTGCAGCAAGTCGGTGCCAACAAACCAACACATTAGTCCACACATCAAAGTGGCACATAAGTCTACACATCAAAGCACAAATGTTAACGGCATCAAGGCCACGACGAGAGAAGGCCTATAGTCAATTGCCACAATATATGGCGGCTAACAATTCGATATGTAACTTTCCGTATAGCTCTTGTTGGTCTCTCCTGTACTCCTCAAACTCCATCACAATCTTCACCACCTTCCTCTTTATTCATCTAGTTTCTCAATGACAGTAGCAAAACTTACCTATTCCTCGTAATCTATTGTCGAAGCGTCCTCTCCATCCATCTCTCTGTTATGGTGGAGCTTGTCTATATACTAGCATTCTTCAGAAAAGGGATGTTGCCAATGTGTGCCACTCTTGCTATGGGACTCACCGATCACCATGCAAATAATATCAGCACTAATCATTGGTTCCCATCCTCCAGCAACACAAACTGCTTGCATACTTTCCATAGCTACTTATGAATATTTAAGCATTAAACATTAGGTTGTGGATAGTCGTAGAGGACTTAAATTGAAAACCTAGGAGATTAATTCACAATAGCTAATGCATATGAATTTCACTGCATATTGCGGATAGAGAATACAGAACCATAATGCATCGGTACCATAAAGATTGGTGTATAATTGCAAATTTCAAGGAAAGCAAATGAAGGCACTACAACTTCTCTTATAGCATCACTAAGGCCTTTATTCCTACTGTATGGAACTCCTTGAAGACTTCCATAGCATTAACATATCCATCATGCCCACCATGTTGTTCATCACATCCTTGATCTTGTTGTGTGACCTTTCTCTTGTTCTCCATCTGTTCACATTGAACATGAGTTTCAATTTATGTTTATACAAAGTCCCAGTAATAATACAACACAAGCATCACTAATAAATTTGTGGAGCTTCACAACATAGGACTGAGATCATATAGCCTGGTTGTACTTCACTTTTGCATGGTTGCTTGTTCTTCAAAGATACTTCCTACAATGACATTTATGTTAGACTATGGCACAAGTCGACCATAGCAAGACTAGAAAGGAAATCGATGAGTTCACGCACACCTTGTTCTTAGCACTAGCCCAAGCTTGGACAAGGTCATTCCACTACTTATTTTGCATGGACCGGATGGGGGAGCACGTCATGATTTGATCAGCAGGGACTTTACTAAAGTAGAGTTTCTTCAACCTGTAGCGTTCCTGCCTCACAGCACACCGAAACACATTCTAGCAAGCATCTCTTATTTGTACATGATGCTGGTCAAAACCACAGTTGAATCTAAAGAAGGGCACCGATACATACCATTAGCCTATCTAGAAATTTTTCAAAATGGCCCTTGTCATCAGGGTGTCTTATAATGTTTGAAATGCATCAAAATTGACAGTTGATCCATGACTACTATACTGGCCTTTGAGGCAAACTTCGCTACAAGTAGTGGATCATGTGGTCGTCTTTTCCCCTCAGCAGTTGAGATGCGCATCCATTCCACCTAGTGTTCTACTCATTTTATCAAACATAAGTGCACTGGTTTCCCCCTCCTTTTTGTCTTTCTTGTCAGTGATTCTATACAATTTTCATACATTAAGATTGTTACAAAAGTAACATGGATATAAAATAGTTAGTGCAAAATTGATTGATAGGCATTTGTAAGTTAATACCAACCTTGCACAATTTCATTATTCTTCTATGGGTGGAGGGAGACATAAGCATGCTCAAAGGGACCCTCTCCAGTATGGGTGTTGTCATCTAGTGTAAATTTAGATTGTTAGAAAATAACATGGATATCAAATAACTATTGTGAATGGATTGATAGACATTTGTAAGTTAATACCAAACTTCGCAATATTCATTATTGTTGTGTGGGTGGAGGGAGACCGGTGTTTGCTTAGAGAGTCCCTCTCCTTCTCTAGACAACTCATAAATTTGCAATCCAGTCCTAGAGGGTATAGTTGCTACTATTGACCGAGAATTGTGTCCACCTCCTCCTGATCCATCAATTAGTTTTTGTTTACCTAACCGAGTACAAACACCAATCAAACTCTGGTGCTATTGGCATCATTTGCCTCGTACAACTTCGTCTGGAACTCATATCAGCATTGCGTTTCGTCCTGCTACCAGAGCCTCATCTATACCTTCCTAGAACTGGACACCGAAATTGTCAAAACAAATATAAACAACAAGCATATACAAACTGCATTGCAATCCAAATAGTAAAGAATTGCATTGCTACCTATCCGCTTCCCCCAAGAACTCAAAACAAGAAAGAACAAGCAACTTAATTCTGAATCTGAACCAAAAATTCCATTAGCTTTAAATGATTTCTAGTGATATTTGCATTCTGTGTTTGTTCATAAGGACTTGTCTCCTCTTCATCTAGATAAGAAAGACATAAATAATAAAGATCATACCAAATCTCAACACAACATAGCAGGAGTGTGCAAATAATCGACAAACTTTAGCTTATACAGAAGTCATTAATCCAATAATGAAGCACATGTCAGCTGCAATCATTCCATGTTTAACAACTATAGTGCAACACACATCATAAAAGTGATTTAGGTACCTAGTCCGCCGCCTTGACTGGCTATGGTTCGCGATCACCATAGAGGTTGCATCATCGTCGCGAAGCAGGTGTGACATGCGTTGAAAAAGGGGTACCGGATCTAGATCCAGCTAGTTCGGATCCAATAGTTCATGACAGGTGCTGAGTTAGGGGATCCAGATCTTGAGTCAAGTTGCTACGATGATGGCTCCTAGGGCTCGGAGCGGGGGCGACTCTGCTTGAGAGTGGAGAGGGAGGCTGGGGTGGGAAGAGAGACAGTTCTGCTGGAAGAATGGGAGTTCATGGTGGAGAAGGCTAGTTCTTGTGCTTTTATCTGGCCACCACAATACCACAAATGCCCTTGGCTGAAGTTGATGGTGAGGTAAACATATTTTCCACATGGAAGTCAAAAGAGAAACATCATGTGTGTTGGAGGGCGTGGTGGTAAAATTTTGCCCAAAAGTAAAATTTTTAGGCGAGCAGACCGCCCTATATATCCCCGTCCCCGTTTGCTATTAGCAGTGACCTCCCCTATTTTGCTCTCGATAATGCCGGCATATATTCCATGCTTTTCAATAGGAGAAAATGTTTATGATAAAATGGTAGTTCATTTGACTTTTTTGTCCTTAGGTTTGACCACTTTTCTTACTCAAAATTTTTGAGCAAATGTAATAAAATATAGGTCAATCTTCAAGATCTTTTGTTAATAAAGAAAACCACAACAAAAGAAATGATATTTCAAACAAATTTTTGAATAAGATGAGTGGTCGAATATGGGGTTAGAAAAGTCAAACGAACTACAATTTTGAATGAACTAGTAGTACCTGATTTGGGGAAGGCACATCCGGGGATTGAAAACCCTCTATGATAAGAAGTCACTAGTACAATGCCGCAAAAAACTACCCCATGGATTCCCATGCCAATGTCTATTATGGTAGTTCAAACCTCCTGTCTCCAGTAATTCAGCTATGGTAGAGTACTTCATATTGATTTCTGATGTCACTAGTGTTAGGAATATGCCCAAGAGGTAATCATAAAGATGATAATATTGCGATTGTATTTATGATATTATATGTGTTCATTGAATATCCATTAAAGACAACTTGTATCGATAGGCAATTATGTGAATTGTTTGTAAAATTCTTTTACTTGTATTATTATTTTAAAGTTGTCCCTGATGGGAGTTCATGTGAGGACACGCATGAATATTAGATCAGCACATGTATTAGTTGACGAATATGTTTTACAAGTCATAGACATAGAGATGTCGAACTAATAATGTGGGCACATGCATGACATGGGGCTATACTGACCCAACATGAGATGTTCTTATGTATGTTATGCCCTTAGACCTAAGATTGTCGTATGTACTCAAGATGCAAAATGATCTACTCATGGACTATCAAACGCTACTCCGTAATTGGGTAGCTATAAAGATGGTTTCCGGGTTTGTCGGGAAACATGTTGTGAGATGTAGTTAATCAAGATGGAACTTTCCCCTCCAGATGAGAGAGATATCACTAGGCCATTCGAGTGATGTGGATCAAGAAAATGCATGGTTATGCTTGGGTTAAGTGTTAACCTATGAGTTTGACCAAATATTGTGTGGCATGGGAATAACATTTATGTGGTTTGTGGCAGTTCGTCTGATGTGATCTTTGCGTATACATAGGAGTTGACATGTCTTGCTAGAGGTTGCTCTCAACTATCGGTCAAGTAGGAGTACTCAGGTCATGTCTATGTGTGAATGCATGCATTAGGTCGCACACTTAAGGGGCTAGAAGTCTAATTCAGATTGGACCAGAATTAGACAAGGCATAAGGTTACTAATGGGCCTCCAACTTGGGGGTGCATTAGGGACGCCAATAAATGAGGGTGGGGCACGGCCAGGGTTAAACCATGCCTTTTAGCAGCCGTCGTTGCCCCCACGCTCGCACCTGCTGCTCCTCACGGACCCAATAGTCTGGAGCCGCAATGCTTCCACCCTATATGTGTGGATACCTCAAAGGTGCTGCATCTGGAGCACAAGGATGAATCACACGAGAAGGGCGGACTGACTCACAACCATGCAACTACATAGCACTGCTGTGACGCGCACGTCTACATCAAGACAGCTTCCACTACACCTGTGTGTCTATTGGTAATCTCACGATCCATAACTAGCAATAGTTCCTAGTTTATGGGATCAAAAATTTTGTTTTCTGACTAGCATAGCATCCTCATAGCCCTATAGTGGTATCAAAGTCATAGTTGCTTTGTTATAGGTTTGGACGTTGTGCATATGGAGATATGCGCGGTTGTAGATTAGTCTCCGATTAGGGTTCGTGATCCTGCTCTTGTAACGATCTGTCGACGTTTTATAGCCGATAGCCCACCACCGGGGTACCCGGGAGGGTCTTTTTTGTTCGGAGGGGCTTGACAGATTGCGGAACTCAGCGGTTATCACAACAAACTAGACGAGACAGATGATTTTATACTGGTTCGGGCCCTCGACTTGTAGCCGAGTAATAGCCTTTACGTCCAGTCGGCGTTTAGCCTGTTGTGTTGTATTGATAAGTATTGATGTTTGTGACTTGTGTAGCTGTTATTTATCGTGTGACTCATGTTTCTTACAAGGGGTACCCGCAGCGCCCTTTTATAGTCTGAGGGTGGGCTGCGAGTTCTTTTGAGTCCTAGTCATATTCTAACAAAGAGTCCTACACTCATTGTTCAGTACTCCTTGTACCAGAATTCTCCTGGAACTCGTAGTTCATCTTCCCTGCTGTTCGTCGGCCTTTGTCTGGTTTTGCTAGGTGGTGGGACCATGACTGGGCCCATCACCTTACAGTCTTGCTCCTGGGGCACCCATGGTGTCCCCCGTCGACAAGCCCCCAAGCATTTCAAGTCTGAAACTTGGAAGCTGAATTCTTCTGTGACGAAACCTTGAGATGCTCTCTTTCTTCTTTTGCGCCCTTGCAGCCTTGTTGGTGAAGTCTTCTTTCTTGTGTGAGGGCATTTTTTCTTAAAAATTGCACTCACTGAGTGTAGCCCCTGAGCCTCTTGCTTTTTATTCACAAAAAGCTTGAGGGTCTTGTGTCTTGGTCATCCTATCTTCCTTTCTTTGTAGTGTGACTTTGAAAAAAATCACACTCACTGAGTGTAGCCCCCGAGCCTCTTGTTATTTGGATCAAAGAACTAGAGGGTCTATTTTGTTTTTGAAGGTGCTGTCTTTTGGATAGGAGGTACTCCATAGCCCTTTAGCCTGTGCTGAGTTCTTTCGTAGTTCAAAGTGCTCGGCGTAGGGTTATCTCATCATTTCTGGTTGGCCGTTGGGGGTCTTGATTGCTTTTGTACCTAATTTGCGAATATTCTTTTGGATATGCTTTCTTCTGTCATGCTTTTACTTTTGCCTGGTGGTTGTGCAGGTTGGGTTGGTGGTTCTATTTACACATGATTGCTTTTCCTTTGTTTTCTTGTATACTATTCGCACATGCTTGAGTAGTCATTATTGTCCTTGTGCTTTTACTACTACTGTCCTTTAGCTTTCACTGTGGCTATCCCTTGCGTAGTTTATTTCTCCTTCATGGACTTGTTCTTGGTGCACCCGTCGAGTCTCTATAAAAGGCGCAGCTTGTGCTAGGTTTGAGCCACACCGGCTCTTTGCTCCTCTTCCTCCATAGTTATAACTTCTGTAGTTTTTAGCGAGTCTTGACGAGACCTCGAGCTTCTATGCCATTCCTCTTGTAAAAATGTGCGAGCTTAGCGAGCCCCCGAGCTTAGTTTTGCTTCTCCTTGCTATTGCTAAGTGTCCCATGCTTACTTTCTCATTTGTTCATGTAGAGATCTTGATGTATGGCGGCTATTCAGCGAGCCCCCGGCCATGGTGTTGCCCTTTTTGTAATTTCATTTTTGCAAATGGTGTAGGTCTTGAGATGGGGTTAGTGGCAAGCTAACCTCTGGGTAGAATCCTCTTTGGAAGGAAATTGAGGCAAATGGAGTAGGGCTTGAGGCGCGAGTTGTCAGACTTCCCTTGTCTGAACTTCAAGGCCCTTGTCTCCATTGTCCTCTTTTTTCTTGCTGAGTTGATTAGCGTGTGGATGGCTAACTACATCGACAAGTTATTGTGTATTAACCACTGGCTTGTCCATTGTTGAGCCACTTCAGTGTTTCGGCGCAGATCCACACGTGTTTGGGGATTTGTCCGAGTTCTTGCAGCTAGTGGTCAGGTGTCTCGCTGCTTGACCCGTTGGCCCTGGTCTCGGTGTCATCTCCACTGCCCGTTATAGAAATCTTGGATGCATATTCCACCTCATTAATGTATTGGTCGAGTTGCTTCTTGCTTGGTTGCATAGAATCTTGGTGCAGGTTTTAGTGACCTTGTGCCTCATCGGGTTCCTTGCAGCCATTTTTGACGATCTCTTTTGCTTTCTTAATCATCAGATATTGTACCCTGTTGTATACTGTTGTAATCCTTGATATATGAAAGAAATGCTGAGAAGGCTCCTTTGTCGTTCCTTGTTGATGTATGTGTTGGCGGTCCTTAACTCCGAATTATAACCGCCAATTATAGATCAAATCGGGAGAAATAAATATTTTATTGCACATATACATTTATTATTGACCTA
>DXKC01035645.1:0-10565 GCA_031170775.1 Cymbopogon citratus
AGCCCCGCCGCCACCCTCATGGGGAGCCGCGCGGGCCTCCCGGCGGCGCCCTCCGGCGGCGGCGAGGGGAAGGGAGCAAGGTAGGAGAGGGCCGGCGGCGGCTAGGGTTGGTGGCCACCCGTGCCGCCCGTGGGGAGGGCGACGCGGGGGAGATGACTTGTTGGTTATGAAGAAAACGACTTAGATTCAGCTCACCATTAATGTAGTTACCAAACAACTAATTGTGTGTATGTGATGATGCACAATTAATGTTGCTGCTTCAGTAGAGAGGTTTGGCACATATGTCTGCATAAGGTGCACATTCAGCTCACCATCCAACAGCAGGACTTGTCGGTCTTCGAATGGTGGATTACATCGCGGAAGCGGGTGCCCAAATTATTCCGTCGCGGCTTCTACGCGTTTGTCTTGTTGATCGGCTGGTCTCGTGGAAGGAACGAAACGCTCGCACTTTCCGGAGTTTGGCGACTTCTGCACCAGCCCTTGCAGATACTATTTGGGAGGTGGCTCAAACTTGTTGTGACGCAGGATACTCGCATCTGGGTCGCCTGATGGCGCGCGCCACGGCTTGACCGTCCTCGCCTCCTTCGGTCATTTTCTAGTTATTCATGTAATGCTTTGTTTAGGATCCAATAGTTAGGTTCGGTAACTTCTTTGTTACCATCTTGCTGTATCGGAATTCTATTCTGTTTAATGAAATACGCGCATAAGCGTAATCTCAAAAAAAAAAAAACTGGTGAAAAATTCAACCGTATACGAGCAACTCAAGTAAGCTGGAGCGAGCGACCGTATGCTCCCTGTGTCCCATTGTGTTTGTCGTTTTTGATTTTTAGACTTTGTGTTTGATCATTCGTATTATTTTTTTAAAAAAATATGCAAATAATAAAAGAGTAAATCGATATTAAAGTATATCTAATAATAAATTCATAACAAAATAAATAATATTTTTATAAAAAAAATGAATAAGACGAACGATCAAAAAAGATGATATGGAGTCCAAAACGCCAAACTCAATGGGATGAAAGGAGTAGGCCCAAGCAAACATGCCATCATAGCATATCCTAGCTACCAAGAACGTATGATTCGTCGTTTTCCACGTTTTGCAATAATCATAGATAGATAGATAGATAGATAGATTTTAAAATAGATATTTACTCCTATAATCATAGCATAAAAAAGTAATTTTTTTCAAGAAGTCAAACATTTTTAACTTTAGTCAAATATATAAAAAAAATAAAATTTATGATGCATAATTACTATAATAGATCATTGGATATATTTTTATCATAAACTTATTTGGAGATACAAACATTACTAATATTTTGTATAAATCTAGTCAAATTTAGGGACACTGACAACAAGTGTCATAGCGACTCTTTATAGGACTTTAGTAACGTCCCGCCTCTCCGAGGCCGGGTCCGCTTACATCTAGCACCTTATCCCATGGGCAACCTAGAAGAACTTTCCGATCAATCACATGTCCCTAAATTCATCTAAATTCTTGTGATTTACTGCAGCTGGATACGTGGAAAATTTCTAGACGTTGGAGTTTCAGACACAAAGAGGGTGGGCAGCTTGAAAATGAGCACTCGTCACACTATGCTAGTTGCCAAGAATATGTGATCCGTCGTTTTCCACGTCTGCAATAACTGTAGGTCTATAGCTGCTCAATCACTGACGACGTGCTCGCTTCTGCGTGCCGCGGCCGCAACATGTTACGGCCGAGCAGGGAACGATTTGTGGAATCCGTTTCTAAATAAATAGGAGTATTTAATTTGGGAATTCAGATGGAAAGAAGGTTCAGCTTCATAGCGAGCGTAACAGTGACAGGAACCGTGTCCGTGGGGATACATCATTTTCCACGTTTCAGCAGGACGCAGTGGCACAGCGAAAGTGGGGTCTAATGATCCTCTCACTCTCAGGTCCACCTCTGTACTGATCTCCCTCGTCTAAACAATGTCATTACATAAAGTTGCATCCTAAAGTGGTCAGCCAAACGGATCCCTTCCTGTTGCTGTCTGCCATTGTGTTCACCCCTCTCATGAATTCTGATTGACTCTTCTGTCATTCAGATCGGGAACTCTTGCTATCTCAATCACCTCAACTTTGTGACGCTGACACCATGGCCCCTAATTTTATCTTTAATCCTGCTTGGTTGCTCATCCCATCAGCCTCTGCCGCACTTGTAACTGTGACTTTTATCTGTCTTCTCTCAGATAATTGTGGCAGAGGAGTGGCATGGCTGATTTTGTGTGGTGAGGCCAATAATTGTGGCAGCCAAGAGGAGTGGCACAATGGCCATTGATGTGACCTAAGTAATAAAATCAATAGTACTTGTACTGCTAGTACTAGTGAGTAGTACTACTCGTACTCGTGATCGTGATAATGCTACAAAGCTGACACACCATGCAGTTTGTTTTATTTTGATGCAGAAACAACATTGACTGAACTCTAATGTTCAGACTACACCATCACCACCATTGAAAAAGACTCTAATCTTCAGACTACACCATCACGACCATTGAAAAAGAAGAGAGAAAAAGTTGCCTGGGAATTTCTGTTTTCTTTTTGGAGCCGCAAAGCTAATGAGTGAGTGCTCTGCACTCGAAGTTCTGCATTATGCTTATTGCTACCTGATCTACTACGTGATTAGCAAAACCCAAAGCCCAAGCAGGAGGAAGAAAATGGTCGTCTGCAGGCCAGGATTCCCGATCAGAGAGCAGAGGGAGCCCAGCGCAAGAAGTTAATGTCGCAGAGGACAGAGGACAGTGTCACCGTCGACACAGATGACACCACCACGCAGCAGCACCTCATCGTATCGTATCCGAGGAGCAGACAAAAGTCGCGGGCTCGCGGCGGCATCAGGGGCACTGGCCACAGGTAAAAGAAAGCTGCTGCCTTTCCCTCCTGCTCCTTCAATTCCTAGTGCGCGGAGGTGGAGGTGGAGCAGTGGGGGCGCTACAGCAGCTACCTTGCCGTGTCCTCCTCCTCTTCCTCGGTTCCTCCTCTCCTCCTGTCGGTGGCAATATCTGCGGAAACCGAGCTCCATCTCCATCCATGGCCGTCCAAGCCGGGCAGTAGCGCCGCCTGGTGAGTTATTTCTTGCTCCGACGCTTCGTTTCTTTCTGCCGCGTGTTGCTGCTATTTGAGCCAGTCACTGATGTATTTTAGCTGATTTTTTTGTTAGTTATTGGGGGCTTTTTGGGTCTCGGAAACTTAGAGCTTGGATTGTTCCGAACACGAGCGGGTTCTTTGGAGATATCATCATGTGCAACTCTTTCAGTGGCTTCTGTGCTGCTTGGTTTGGTGATGTGCATGTGTGTGAGATTATGGATCTGGATGAAGAAACTGTGCAAAAAGATAGGTTCTTGACGGACCTGTGTTGCTTGGTCCAGTAGTTTGCTAGTTTGTGTGAATTAAAAATTGCTCAAGACTAGACTCGTATACTTAAATTGTTTCACAGACAGTTCCTGCACATGCAGCACCATGCTAATGTGCGATTTGGACAGTCAAACAACAACTGAGAAAAAGACAAATTTCCATGAAAAGAGCTTTATTTTAAAACTTTTTTATTCAGTTAATCTTCCAAGCAACTTGCTGGGCAAGTTATATAATATTTGACCCTCATGGTTAAAAGTGTTTAGGTCCTTTTAGAATCTGAGATTGTATAGCTAACTGGTTCTTTGAAGTTGAGATGCGCATTTTTTTTTTTGACAGCTGGGATGCTCACTTCTCATGGGCATAGTAGGTCATCTCTGGGATAGGATTTGTTTAGATTATCACGTTTCCATTAATGACCGAATGAGTGAATTAGAGTTAGGAACGGATAAATATAATTTCAGGTTCTCAGGTTTGTTTTGAGCTGCCCTTGTTCCATTGGTTTTCTTAGCGCGACACATGAGGCAATGCATTTCACTGAAGAACATAAATACAAAGCATATTCCATTCATACTTCCTTGTTAATAACATACTCAGCCCTGTTTGGATTAATACTTAATTAAGAAACTCTGGTATTAAGAAACTGCAGTTTTAGAACCCATAGACATGCAAAAACTATGGTTTACAAAAAAAAAAAAAGAGGTCTGCAGTGGAGTTTTTAAAACTCTAAACAGAATTCAGTTTTAGCAATACTATGTTTTCTTTTAAGAAAAACTATAATGTTGTGTCCAAACACTTCATGGTGCTACAAAACCATGGTATTTTCCTAAGACTCCAAAAACACTTTTGTAGTCAAACATGCCATGTTTCCTTGTGTGACTTAACATTGTCTCTCTGAGCTAAACAGGGTCTTACTATGGATTCTTGTGAGGGCTCTGATGATTATATAACTCAAAGCAAGATTGTTCCTGCAAAATCTGCTGCATTGGTATGTAGATTTGAAGGCCCTTCCCTTTTTCTTTTATGTGGCCATTATATTTGACAGTTTTGCTTACATTTCCACTTGCTGCTACCTGCTTAGGTTGATGGCAAGATTGAACCTGCTGGAGAGGGGTTGCCTGATGGTTGGTTGAAAGAATACAGACCTAGAAAGAACCAACATGGATCTAGAGTCAAGGCTGACACGGTATATCATCGATGCCCTGATTCGATTGTGAAAATATCTGAAACTGATAAGTTTCTTTCGACCTTGTTTTTTTAAACCTGTTATCTCATATATTACTCAAGGCTTCATTGTGATGCCTGACTTTCTACAAGCCATTTGTTCCGCGACTGTAACCTGTCAGCTCATCTCGATCTGCAGTTCTATATTGATCCAATCAGTGAATATAAATTTCGCTCTCTCAAGGATGTGCACCGCTATCTTGAATCTGGAGACATTAGTCAATGTTTTAGATTGCCAAACAAGAGAAAAATTGGGGACCTGCATACTGAAGGGGACCAATCTCATCATGTAAGTTGCATCTTCAAGTTTTGGCCCACATCTGAACTTCTCCTTGATATCTTGTCTTAGCTAAAATATTGGATTGGCAATTAGATTCAAATCAGCAAGGAGTTCATTCTTAAGGTATTATGATTCTTTTTTAGGGCATAGGTGTATGAATTTCATATGAACTATTTTACCATCCTTCGAGAAGTATGAATAGGTTCCACAAATAATAACTTGAGAGGTTACTGAATCCCTAGTTGTAATTTTGGTCCTTCCCCAAGGACTGTAAAAAGCTTAATTTCATAGTTTCTATATGCACTGGCAAATCATCCCTCGCCATCCTTTTGGGGGAAAAAGGTCCTGCATGCACCTGAACACAAGCATTACTCTTGATAGACACTGGTTTCTGAGTCTGTCCAATATGTACTTGCAATGCACTTCCGTTATCGTTGATGTAAGATGCATCTTGTGTTGATGTAGCTAGGCTGTCATCTGAATTATGATGCATTTTTGTACTCTAGCTGAGTGAACCGGAAGGAATACTTTTCTTGTTCCAATTTCTCTTTCATAATTGTCTGTTACTACTCCAATTATTGATTTATCTTGTAAAATTCAGACAGGAAAACTATCGGATCATACACAACTGGATACTGCTGACGAGTCTAATCGATATGATCTACCGGAAGGTACCAATGAACTGGGAGACGCTGTGCTAAATCCAGAAGGTGGAGAGAATGCTGAAAATGTTACATTGTCTAAGCCTGATGATATAAACTCAATCCAAAGGGAAGCTGGTCAGGTTGAAGCTTCAGAAGGTAAGAGCATCCAATCAGGCTCCATAGAAGAGGCTCCAGGGGATGCTAAATTTGTTACTAGGAAAGGAGCAGATGTGAAGGAGAAACCAAAGGAGAAGAAATACAAATCTAAACATGTCAAAGGGATCGCTGTACCTCTGAGATCATCACCTCGTTTAGCTGCACTGAAGATTAGCCAGGAAGCAAACAACACACCCAGAAATAGACATAGCGGCACACAAAAAGACATCACTAATGAGCCACAACCAAAGCCAATCCAAAAATCTAGGCCAAAGACAAATTCCTCTGTACTTCCTGAGAGGAAAGATGAAGAATCTACTAGGAGTTCAGCAGAAAACCTTCCTTCAGTTCCCAATCAAACACAGGGAGCATCCTTCCCACACTCTTCGGGAGATGTTGGATGCCAGAATGCACCAGCCGAGGCTCCTGTTCTGCGACAACAGGCAGGACAAGGTGAACCATCTGGTGGTTTGACTGGATCTGCCCTGTCGTCGCTATTTCAACATGTCTGGTCAGACCCATGCCTTGTATTTGCGTTCAGGACTCTCCTTGGTGATATTCCTGTTCTTGATGACGCTCAGGCATATCGATCTTCTTCAGCTTACGATGGTACTAGAGACTACTACCTTCCACCACAGAACATGAATAAAAACACTGCAGCCAACTGGTCTGCTTCGGCTTATGACGGTAACAGAAACCATGCGCAAGTCAATCATGTTATGCCAAGGTCATCAGATAAGTTCTACGGCAGTGGTTGGTTCCCTCCCCAGTGAATAATCTGGGCAATATGAAAGAAAGTTCTTACTTGGCAACAACAGATCAGAAGAAAACTTAAGTCCTAGTACTAGTGTTAGCTCTCTTTGGCCCTTGCCTCAACAAGGATGCATGTTGCAAGCGAGACCGCAGCTGCAGCTCATTGTAACTGTGTAGAGGGTCCATAACTAATAGTCTAATATAGTTGTCATATGCTACCTTGTGCTGATGGGAGCAGTCTAATTCACAGGAAGCTGTCTGGTTGTAGACTTGGCAATACTTTCTGTTGGTCTTTTTTTTGGTAGCAACTTGATCATGCATTGACTTGTTACATTGTTACTTGTTAGAGCAGCCTCAATATCCCAGGAAATGATCCAGGCTGTCTGTGTCTACTAGCAGCCATATGTGTATTACTACTTGTAACTTGGTGGACTTTTAATGTGCATCGTTGCATCGGACTAAGTTCTCTACATGAATTTGGCTTCCATGTACTGGTCAGGGTTTCACTTTTATTCGAGTTGAAAATGTTGTTTTGATGCGTACTTTCTTCATTGAATCTTGAAGTACTGAATGTGGATGGCAGCTATGCTTGTTCTTTGTTTGGGTTACCACATTGTGGTTGAGTTATAATTGTCGATGCCAACATCAGTTGTTGGGAGATGCATCGGATGCTATGGAAAGTACTGAAGTACAGATCACATGTCTTATCTCCGTTTGCTTGTGGTCCTTGGAACTATTTGCGGAACAATAATCAGAACAGCTAAAAAAATCTGTGCTGAGAGGTCCAAGCATTGACTTCTGGCTTCCTTGTAAGTTTTTTTTTTTTTTTAATGTGCTGCACTTTGTCCCATGTTTTTTTAGTTGAAATCTTCGAGAGATGATCTTGTAATGATGTAGGCTCTCTTGTGGTGCTGGGTTTATCATTTGTAAAAAGCTTTTTGGATCCTGCAAAGTGCAATCAAAGCAGATTGGGCCTTCAATTGGAGTATGCAGACACAAAGGTGGTCAATGATTGGTTGTTACACTGAAGCTGCAGATGCCATATCAAGCTGAAGGCTCGGCCTGGTAATCTGCCATCTCATCATGAGATGCAACTTTTAACAGAATAATACAGGCCTAATTCACATCATTTAGGTAGAATGATGTCCTAAGGCTCACCAACAAGAAGCATGTTCTTTGGATATGGTATAATATACGCGCGTGGTAGTGTGGTACGTGCAAAGCCAAAAGACTTCTGCTAGCAAGTGGACATCTCTTGTTAGTTGCTCTAGCCTCTAGGTCAGCTGTCAAATTTTCACCATACATTTCTTCCTTTTATTCTAAATTGTTTTTTTTTCACATATACAAGTATATAATGCTCTCCCTTCAGTTTTGTGGCAAGCCAACAATTGGCTGGAGATTTTTTTTCAAGACATGTGAAACTGCTGTTCTGCAGTGCACAATTGGCCTCATTCTTCCGTTAAAAACAGAGAGAGAAAGAATTGGCCTCATTCAGAACTAATATATTAGGCAAAGTACTGAAAACTCCGTCCACCAGTGTAAAGATCAGATAAAAATGTAAATCAAAATTAACTATGTTTAAGCAATTAACTGCAGTTTATATTGAGGTGAGTTTGGATGAAGAAGAAGAATTGAATTCTTTCAGAAAAATCGGACAAACTTCCATGACTCGCTGGCTTCTAGACAAAAAATTAAAGCTTCTAGACAAAATGTCAGGCTAGAAAAAGCAAACAAAAGACCAACATGGACGGATGGAGGTGGTTGAGAGCGAGACCAAGTTCATGCCTATCTACACACATGCATACCTTTCAGCTTTTCCTAAAAGATGCTAACCGAATTCTAACCAGGACACATCATGTCAAATTAAACAAGAGCAAGGCCCTCTAGTTCAGAGGTCAAGTTTGTTGCAACCATAGGATTAGGGTAGGTCCTTTGCACGACAGTGACCCCAGACCTATGAACGGCACGATCACACAACAGTGATGAGTTCACGAGTCAGAGTCAGTACAGCGTTTGGCTTGCTACTGTGTCCTTCGCCCTACAGCACAGGTCTTGCGGTCGCTAAAGCTGATTAGGAGCACCAGAAACCGGACGCTTTATTTACCCCCAAAATCGGCAATTAATGATAAGGCCGGCAAAATCTGGCATTTTGTGGTCCATGATGATCAGTTGTACTAATATAATGATGAACACCAATGAATGGTACTACGTCGTCCGAATTTTTCTTGAGAAGCGAAAATGTAGCGTCTCCTGAGGCTCTGCTTGCGAACTGGCATATATGCTTGCGTGTCTGCAGAGCAACGAGGCACAGAGCATGAATCCATGACCAAATCGTTTGGCACTTTTTCTTGTGGCTTGACAGCCTTATCTGATGCGAATGCGATCCCAAATCGCCCCATCTCTGACGTGAAAAATCATTCGTGTCTTCTGCACTACACTAACAGTTGGTGGTTGTGCTCGCCAGCGGTTGAATTGATGAATCCCATCTCACCTCACCTCGATGAGGATGAGGCTCCTTTTCAGCACCAGCAGCGCCCTCGCCACTTGACGATGGCCTGGCCTGCTAGCTCGAGAATCAGTGACATGTCACCAAACCAAAAGACCATACCATCGGGTTGGTAATCTGATACGGTTGGTGCCTTGGTGGTGCCTCCAACTGATTAACACAAGATTTTGCAGTTGCAGACGTACACATTTGCAGTTTTCTTTCTTTCTATATATCTATTCGTGTGTTCGTTCATGCTTTGACATCATGGATTTTTGTTGGGGTTGAGTGAAAGAAAAGCTAAGTTTTTTCGTTGTCTATATATAATACCTTTCTCCAGAGCAAAGTCTAAAGATGGCAACCGACAAACGATAGGTGAAAAGCGAAGCTGTAAAAGCTACCGCTTCGTAGTGGATCAATCAATCTACCAGAGTGGGGGAAAAGAGACAAAAGGTGATGCTTCTTCTCTGGGTAGGAACTAGAAACTCGCAAGCCTTTTCATCACCCAGGCCTTGTTTAGATGTAAAAAAAATTGGAACTTTTGAAAATTTTGCTATTGTAGCATTTTCGTTTGTATTTGACAAATATTGTCTAATTATAGACTAATTAGGCTCAAAAGATTCGTCTCGTGATTTACAATCAAACTGTGTAATTAGTTATTTATTTTATCTACATTTACTGCTTTATGCATACGTCTGATGTGACGGGAAATCCGTAAAAAAAAATTTTTATCTAAACAAGGCCCCAGACCAGAGGCAGCTTGGTGTCGGTGATCTGCTGCAGGTTGATTATCTGCCGGGCCCTTTTTCTTCATGTACTGCAGTACTCTCAACGACTGTTGCATCGCCGACACGTTACTTCCTGAAAGAAAAGCTACAGCGTGCCATCACTCATTGAAATGTCAAATGTTCAGTGGTTCTGAGATAAGTATACTGCCTCTAGCCTCTTCATTTGTGTCCGTGGCCAAGCTTGGGGGCAAAATGGTAAGGAAAGAAACAAAAGCAAACACTGTCGGCCACGGATTGAGCTGAGCTGGAGCATGCGTGCATGGAATAGGTACGACAAGTACTGATCGTCCATGAATGGACGGATGGATCATGGAAGATTTTGTATTGCTGGTGCAGTGGTGCTGGCGCTTGGCAGACAGTCATGTAAATGCAAACGTGGGCGACGCGAGCATGGCCTTGTTTAGATTCCTAAATTAGGGCTGGAATTCCTGTAACAGAATTCCTATAGCATTTCGTTTGTATTTGGTAAAAATTATCCAAATTTTGATTAATTAGGTTTAAAATGTTCGTCTCGTAAAGTACAACAGAACTGTACAATTAGTATTTGATTTTATCTACAGTTAGTACTTCATACATGTGCCGGTATTTTAATGTGACGGTGAATAGGAATTCTGTATAGTAAATTTGGTGCCCCAATTTAGGATCTACTAGGTAAATGCCCGTGCGTTGCAACGAGATGTCAACGCCAAGTAGAAGCTCCTAGTCGCCATAAAAAATTGGTATTGGTGGCTAGTATTGTTTTTTTGAATATTATGGAAGATGGTCCAGCATGGACATATGTGTATTCAAAGACAAATTATAAATTTACAAATTTAGTGGCTTTTGAAAAAATAAATAAAATTTAGAAGACTTGAAACATA
>DXKC01035774.1:0-14996 GCA_031170775.1 Cymbopogon citratus
AAAAGATGTAAAAAAGGGGCTGCAATAGATAATGGAAGGCATCACTGCTGCCTAATATAAGCTCTGATCTAGTGTCATTCCCACTACTCTAGGTGAAAAAAATCTGATTTTACATGATAAGACTAAGAAGAACCTAACCTGCATATATACTAGGACAAATACTACAAATAGCTATTTTCGTGGCACATAATTCCAGTTAAAATCTTTAAAGGAAGGGCTGCAAACACAGTTCCAGTCATGCATTCCGGTTAAAATCTTTTGACTATATCGACCACATACAGGTTTAACTAACAACTGAAATGCCTAGATGCTGTGAAAACTGAAAAGCAAGCAACTCGATATGGCATTGACCCCAAGTTAATTTAGTAAGCAATAGCATTGACCCCTAGTTAATCTCAACAAGAACAATTTAAGATATGCTAGCTTCCAGTATGCACCACATGCCCAGTGCATATGTATGTTAGGAAAGAAAACCGAACTAATTCTAGAAACTTAAATATTCACAATTTTCATAATTGTTGTCTGCAGACTTAAATATTGCACATGTGCTAATATTGTGAACATCATCGGTACAATAATTTCAGAACCAACATGGCAAGTGGAACCATCGATATAATAGCATGGATAAAAAAAGTGGACCATACATGCTCAAATAGGGGAGCAACCATCAGACAAAACATGATATTCTCAGTATGCTACTACAAGCACATACAATGAATAAAAGTTACACATCCAGGTCACAGGAGCTTGATCTGGGGAGGAGAGAAGGGCTCACTGGATCTGGGGACGAGGCAAGGTGGCCAGCGGTGGCGGTCACACAGAAGTGGTGGAGATTGAGCCGGCTTGGTCAATTCGTCGAGTGGCGGTGGCAATGGATCAGCATCAGGCAGCCGAGCGTTGAGGTGGCAGCAGCCCAAGAATCTAAGAAATGGTTTGTGAGAAGAGAGGACTGAGAGACCCAAAACCCTAGTGAGATAGGTTGAGGCAGGCTCACCATTGGCGTGAGCCAAAGCGACGAGAAGGCTGAGTAGGGGCAACGACAGGATGCCGGGGTGGCGGCGGCCTCGCCCCTAGCGGCGGTGCGAACGGAGGAAGAGACGAAGACCTGTGCGAGCGAAGAGGCGAAGTCGCGACTCGCCGCGGGGAAACCGTCCTGGCCTCAGCACTCGTGGATTCTTTCCGTGTGGAAAACGACGGGAAACGGGCTGGTATCCTCGGGTTGGTGGGCTGCTAAAGGGCGCAAATATTTGGTCCGAGGGATACTGGCACGGGGCGAATTGGCCCAGGGAAAGGCTGAGATCCCACCGGGAATCCCGGCTGCCAAAATAGGCCTTAGAGAGAAGAAAATCCATTAGTCTCTCATACCATGCTCTAGGTGCTTGCTTCAAACCATAAAAATCCTTCTTTAGCTTGTGGGCTTCTTGTCATCTTCAAAACCAGGAGGTTATTCTACATATACCAACTCATTGATGATCCTATTAAGAAATGCACTTTTCACATCCATTCGATATAGCTTGATATCATGGGCACATGCATAGGCTAATAGAATTCCAATTGCCTCTAATCTTGCCACCAGTGCATATGTTTCATCAAAGTCAAGACCCTCTATTTGAGTGTAACATTGAGCAACTAGCCTTCTTTAGCTTGTAAACTATTTTATGTTTAGTGCCCCAGCCGCCAAAGTAGGCCTTAGAGAGAAGGAAATCCCTTAGCCTCTCATACCATGCTCTAGGTGCTTGCTTCAAACCATAAAGAGCCTTCTTTAGCTTGTACTCAGTGTGTTAGTCTGAATAGATTTGCTCCTAAGCAAACTGAATCCCCCACTTCTGACCTTTCATGGCTTAATCCAACTGGTAAAATTATATACAATGAAACAAAATGGATGCTGTGGAAAAAACAAAAATGTATGTTGTGAAATAAATAGAACCTAGAAAGCAACATGATCATGGCTGCCTTAGTCGTTGATCGATGCAATGGACCTCTCCTGCCTGAATCGTCGACCAGGGAAGGTGATCTCTACAGAGATTCTTCGTCGGTTCAACTCTCCGGTCAGCTTTCATCCTCCAATCTCCTCTCGTGAGTTCTTCCTCGTGGTCTCGGTGGGTCGTTGCAAGTTTCATTTGTCTTAAGATTCGGTTGCCGCGATCCTCTCTGCAGTTCTTGGAGGTTGTTCTGCTGGTTTTCGTGTTCTCGATCTCAATGATCGAGTCTTTTGGTTTTCTATGCACTCTCAAGAAGTTGGATTTCATATTTACAGCCTAAGTTCCTATGAATGTGATCTGTTCAAAATCTATTTTCACCTTTGGAATAGAGGTGGCCCAAATTTTGGATTAGAATACAACAATTGGCTTAAAGAGGAAGGTGCACAATGGAACCTTGTTACAAAGAAATCTCCTCTCACTGGAGCTAATCTTGTGTCTCTGGGTAAATCTCCTGTTCTTCAACCCATCCGTGTTCTTCGGCCTATTCAAAGGTTGAATTTGAATTTTCAAAAATTAAGTATTAATGCAGGTAAAACGGCTCCATCAAGGTTTAAAGGCAATAAGTGCCCTGCCTTTATTCCTGTAATGAAAGGGATCCTTAGGGCCATTTTAGTCTTAATTTGTCTCGCACCAGCCCAACCCGCTATATTGGTCGGTCTGATGGCCCCACCAGTCAGTCTCTTAATTTGTCGCGTCCCTCCAACTCCGGCACTGCTGCTGGTTCCTTGCGGCTGCACCATACACCCGCCGGTGATGCCGCCTCTCCTGCCGGTGAGTGTAATAATAATGTTTCACTGCCTGCTGGGCCTCCCATCGGCTACCGCTTCCCCTTTTACTCCTCCTTCTCTGATTACGCTAAGCGTAATTTCCCCTTCTCGCCCCCTCCACCGTGCACTGTTCTTTGGCGTTTGAGTACTGCCTGGCGATTCATCATGCTAGAGTTCGAGGACTCAGAGCCACCATCGCTGGCGTTGGAAGTGGTGCGTTATTCTTCCTTTCATGAGTATGCTCGCAATGTGCTTCACATTTCCTCTCCTCTGCCGATCATCCATGTTGCTTGGACCAAGAAAACCCCACCTTCTACTGTTCATCCACTCCAGCTTCCTTACCCTATTTAGGTTCCAATGGTGCTCCAATTTGTGGATCCTCGGCCCTTCTTGCCGCCGGGTGCTCACCGCATTATGGTTGAGGGTCGGCCGCTAATGAAGAGAGTGATTACTGGACGAATCATCAAGCGCAACAATGACTTGGCCATTGCCTCTTTTCACCCTCTTCCACAGCATCAGGTTGATTTCGCTACTTTCCACAACTCTTTGGTAGATTTCCTAAACCAAAATGGCATTCACTATGAGTTCATTCAGCCATGACCGTTTGGTCAAGCCTATGTGAAGTTTACTTACATGCATCAGTGTGACCTTCTGATCCAGAATAGCCCGAATGTTTATGGTGGTGGCACTATTCCTTTTATCCCCTATGACGGAGCCTGGAATAATAGGTCTGTCCCTATGACTCATGATGTTTGGATCTCTATGATTGAGCTGAATGTGGATCTTTGGACCCATGCTTTGGTGGAGAAAGCAGTTGCTGAATTTGGAGACTTGATAACATGGGAAGATGACCCCAATCACCTAGCCAGAGTCTTTGTCAGGGCTCATGTTAGTGGGCTGGATTCCATTCCCTGGTTTTTCTCTTTCATTAAAGGCCTAGACCCAAACTCTAATAGATGGTCAGTTCAGTGTGAAATTTTCCAAAGTGTCATGTTTGGTGTATAGCCATAGGATGAAGATATTCTACCTAGGCCTGATGACAACAATGATGGTGGTTTCAATTCCAAAAATTTCTTTGCTTTTGGTTTTGGACAGCAAGTGAATGGGCCACCAATGCCCCTGCAACCACCAGCTCCTCTCAACCCTTTTGCTGTTCACCATGTCAATCAGAACAATCAGCAGGCCTTGGGCTGGAATCTTAGGGATAATTTTGGCCCACCTCAGAATGTTGCTGATTTTGCTCAGGAGGGTGTTGCCGAGAATGATGCAGAAAATGAGGACTTTGGTAGATGACATGCCTGAACTGGAGGATGATATGCCTGAGTTGGAAGATGATATGCCTGAGCTGGAAGATGATCTGGTTATTCTGAACAATCCAAATGGCAATGAGCAGGAGGTTCTTAGTGATCATTTTCAGCCCTCAGGTTCTTCAGTCCTAGCAATGGATGATGATACTGATTCTTCAATCAATGGGCTAGTGCCAGAGGCCCCTCTGCTGCCAATTGAACCAGTTTAGATTGTTCCTTTCCCTGACTTCAACAATCTGCCTGCAGTCATCCATGTTCCTGAAGACAAAATCCCATATGAAGATCTACTTGGATTTGTGAATGCCTCTGAAATTGGGCAAGCTATTGAGGACCATCAGCATGTGGGTTGGGTTCAGGTTTCTGACATCACTCTAGATCCTATTTTATTTGAAAAGTATAAAGCAGCTCCTACAAGTAAACCAGATTTAGAAGCCTTTAGAATTTTGGTAAGGCATTTCTCCTCTCCCTCAAGTAGTTATACCTGACACTTGGCTGTCCTTCTTCATTTTTCTACTCTCTCAGAGTCCAACTTTCAGCTGTGCTAAGGAATTCCTGTAGTCAAAGGCCCGGGACTTTTTCAACCCTAACTCTATGGGTAAGGGCTCTTTATTCTATTTACCATCTGCTTGCACTGTTGAATCTCTAAACCTTTGCTCCTTATTTCAACCAACCTCTTATGCTTTCCTAGAGGAATTGGATGACCTGGACACAGTGGATGCTCCTACCACTTCTGCAACTCCTGCCAAGAAGCAAAAGATCAGTAAGGGTAAGCAAATAATCTCTGAGGAAGATTTAAGGAGAAAGCACTAGGCTGAAGCTACATTCTAAAGGCTTTATAGTTCATACCTCTGTTAAAACAAAGAAATCTTCTTGCTGTGTTGGTTGCTCTGTAGATCCTCATACTATTTCTCCCTCCATCATCAAGAACTTGGGAGCCACTTTTTGTGGCCTGGATCCAGAGCTGCTCACTGAAGAGAACCTCCTCTCCCATAACAAGGCCAAGGCTTCAAACAAGACTGTCAAGAAGAAAAGTGCTTCTACAAAGGAGAAGGAAAAGGTGGCCAAGAAAAAAGCCACGAAAAATAAGCAGGGTGGCCCCTCATCGTCCAAGGCCAAGGATTCCCATTAGACTGCTGCTTAGTTCACAGTTTCTGCTGCTTTTGTTTTAAGTGGTGTAAAAATGAATAGTAGAAACTAGAATGTTTTGTGTTGGAATGTTAGAGGGCTAAACTCTGAAAAGAAGTGGAATGCCATTATAGACAGACTTGCTGATAGCTTCTCTGATGTGATCTGTTTACAAGAAATAAAGAAAGACTCTTTTAATGCTTCTTTTATACTCTCTCCATTACTCAAAAAGATGTCGCTCTGGCTCCTATATGCAAGTATGCAAAAAGACGACATTATGGGTCCAACCAAGGTTTTGTGGACAATAATGCCCCAGCTGCATCGATCCATGCATGTGAATTATGGGGATTAATGACAGGACTGTTCGACGCCGCAACAAATTCCATCTCCTCGATTCCCATCCGCGTCCGTGGCCTTTCCAATCGCCCTCGCTGCTTGCACTCACTTATTAAAGCCTTCGTCGCTGGTTCGCTGCTGGCTGCCGCTCACCCTCGCCATGGATCCAACACGTCGCCGCTCGCGCTCGCCGCTGCTCGTGCTCGCCACCGCTCGCGCTCGCCGCTGCTCACAAACGCCGCTCGCCCATGAATTCTCTAATAACTTCTCTTGTGATTGAAGTTATGGGCTTCATAACCAAGTCTCCATGGACACGACCGGTTCTCTCATTACCTCTCTGCACTTGCTCATATCGAACAAGTGGAAAACACCCGATCCTACCATCAAACATACAATTCCCATCCCTAAATCTTGGACGAGCAACAGCACACAAGAACATGATCTTAGGGATGTAGTTCTTGTTCTTACAAGTCCGCTCGGGATCATCTTCGTCAGGTAGCAAATAATATTTTTCAGATTTTGGATGGAGGAAGAACCATTTTTCATCAATGAACACAAAGTCATACAAATCCTTAAACCTTGGATCAGCAAGCAAATAATCCCTCTGAACCATGTCAAGACACCACTTTAATCTAGATCTCTTGTTAGCTTGCGTGAGATGTGGTATGATGCTACTACAGTGGCGCCTAAGCAAACCTTTTTTCATATACTTTAGAATAGTACTTTTGCTCATGTTAAGTTTATCACACAGATCCTCGAGGGTCATTCTTTCCTTTAGAGGATGTCTCGCAGTGCTTCCAAATCAACAGGAGATGCCTTACGGCCAACTCTACCCCTCTTACGACTACTAAGGTCAACCAGAATGTTATTTGCAAGTGCTGTTTTACCTCGCTGCCACAGGCGCTGAACTGCACGAAGGTCTTCACCAAACTGAGTAGCAACTTCGTTCGTATCATTCTTGCCTAGCTTTCCATTCTTGCTTCTTGCCAACAACGCTTGATAAACTCGTGTACCAAAGCATTAGTTGTTGGCAACAGCATGTTCTATTTATAGCGATAAACATGCATGCTCTATTAATATTCATTGCATATTTCTAAATAACATGGAAAAATAACATGGGAAAATAAACTCGTGTACCAGCGAGTTTTGTACATAATCGAAATCGACTGCACCAAATTCATCTAGCGGCAAGTTTAAATCAAATCCTGTGACAATAGTCCTTTGATATGATATGAGAAACGATGGAGAGGAAGAGCTCGATAGCATGGTTGCAAATGGACAAGAGAGGAACAAGTAGTAATACTATAACACCCTGAATTTTTCCGTATTTGAAAAACGCTAAAAAATTGAACTTTTAAAATCTTTTCCAAACAATGGCCTTGTTCTCCTCCGAGGCAAAAGTTAGAAAGTTGAATTCTGAACTCCTGTAGCACTTTGTTTGTATTTGATAAATATTATCCAATCATGGACTAACTAGGCTTAAAAGATTTATCTCGTGATTTAGAATCAAAAACTGTGTAATTAGTTACTTTTTTATCTACATTTAATCCTCTATGCATGCGGCCAAAGATTGATGTGATGGTGATGTGATGGAGAGGAGTTAGAATTTCTAGGAAAGAGAACAAGGCCAATATCTATAAAATAACCGCGTAGGAATATTTTATTACGATTAGATCTAAACCTTGCATGTATGAGTATCCAAGACTGAGTTGTGTCCGGTGACCCTGAGCGGACAAATTTTGGCTTTTAGTAGTAGATATAGATGTAGATGTAGATGTAGATGTAGATATAACCTCAAGAAAATAGTTATTTTTGTTGACTATGGCGCCCAGGAATATCAGAAACTGAGGCATAGTAGTTTTCATCACGAAGACGTGCCATCGCACATAAGAGTCGCCGCAAGCATCATTTCTTCTATGACATTTTTTTTTCCAACCAGAACCACGCGGAATGAGAGAACGTAGGTTCATGTGTCCCTTTCATGATGCAATCACACGGAGACCGATCGAGAGAAAGAGCTAAAATAATGTCGCGTGAGCCATATGCATTGGCATATATATGGGGTGCCCAAGCAAGGCTCTCACACAGTCACACCTCTCTAGCTCCATGGCAGCTGTGAGAGTAGCAGCTGCGATGGTTGGTCGTCTTCTGCTCCTGCTCCTCTCGCTAAGCGTCGCTTCCGGCGCCTACGACGGAGGAAGCCAGCCGACGATCAGCCGGAGAAGCTTCCCCGAAGGGTTCATCTTTGGCACGGCTTCATCGGCATATCAGGTATCGTCATGAATGCTCACCCTGCGAGATTCTTCAGGACTACACTAGGACAATGAGAAGTTTCAGAGTTTGTTTCTTGTTGAGCATCTGGGACAGATTCTGATGACTTAATTTGCTGGCGATGTTCACGTACGTGCAGTATGAGGGTGGTGCCATGGAGGGGGGAAGAGGACCGAGCATCTGGGACACCTTCACCCATCAGCACCCAGGCATGTACATCCTTTCTCTCCGTTGAAACTTGAAAAGAGTGAAGCCACTAAAAACCACTGCAATCATGTTCAACCGCTATATGATCACTTCAAACATGATTCGGTGGTTCCAAAATAAATCGAATTTTCTATATGATGGAATAAAAAACATCCCAGCCGTCTCTAGCTTCTTGATACAAAGCCGTCTCTAGCTTCTTGATACAAAGGTTCATTATATATGCTAGTTCATGAAAGCTGGCATATAGCACACACACTTCAATAATATCAACGGAACCAAACCAAGTCTTAGGAGATCAAATTCTATTATAAACTATATCATCCACGCTTGACGAAGATTTTGTTTTCAACGTGCGTCATGTGTGCATACCCCAAACCCCAAGATTCCTGTCTACCTTTTAAATTTATGTTACACTGCCCAAAAACTGATCCAGTAACAGTAAGTAGCGATAAATCAATTTTTTTAGTGTAACACTTGGAGACCTGTATAGAGAGTATATAGAAGAGCCATAAGTGGTGCATTTCTCCTAATACTGGAGAATATAGTATTCTGTGATTACGTCAAGAAGAAACAGGTGTTTGAATACCTGATCACATTTCTATTATCAGCGACGGCAGTCTTTCTAGACAATTTTATTTTAGCCATTAGCCAGGATAACAGCGTCTTAACAGATTGAGAACGCCTTTCCAATAAAAAGCCCATCCCATGCTGTCTATCCCGAGTGAGATTATTTACAGAAGATTTGTTTGTTCTGTGCAAATATTTGATGATTGCGGATGAGCTTGAACCCTAGTCCAGCTCATCACAATATCATAAGTCAAAATTCCAGTCGTTCACACGAGCCAACCTGTCACTACCTATTCAGTCCCATTTCTCCGAATTATGTTGAACTGGGAGTATGAAGCAAGTTGTTTGAATTATTGATCTTACTTTGTGGCAGTGAAGGTTAGTTGACTAGTCCAAATAGCACTAGCAACTTGTGTGCATTGTTATTGATTTAAAGAAAAAAACAAGAACAAGAACAACCCATCTATGGAACTTACTGATTCTCTAATTTGGCAGATGGAATAGCCGACAGGAGTAATGGGGACGTTGCAGTGGATTCCTACCATCGCTACAAGGTAGGATTTTTTTTCTTTTAAAAGGTATCCTTCTTTTTAATTAGGTCAAAATAAATTTCTGCAATAATTTCAATGATTATTAGTCCAAGTGGTACCAGTATCTGTCTTTCTATCAGGTTATTAAGTCCTTTCAGTTTGGAAAACAAACCACAAAAATAAGCGCAGCACATGTTAGATCAATAGTGACTTGCCCAAATTGCAGGAAGATGTGCGCATCATGAAGGATATGGGAATGGATGCCTACAGATTTTCCATATCCTGGACTAGAATTCTTCCAAGTAAGTGTGGTATAAGTGTTTAGAGGTTATCTTACAACGTGTCTCTGAAGTTCTTTTTTCACGATCACGCCCGTCCCCTGGACGTGTTTTTCATTAAGCAGAATAGAGTCCTACCCCGAAAAGGCACAAACTGTGGTAACCGCGGTTACCACGGGCACACCACAACACACACCCCACAACACTCAGAACACACAGCCGACTACATTGCGACAAATTTTGCTCCCCTACGGCTGCAGAAGATCAACCAACAAGATCCTCCTCTTCGAGCCCATCCAGCTCGAGCTCGATGGCGCTGAAGTCAAGGCAGCCAGTAAACAGGCGCTGAAGAACCTCCTTTCTGTTAGGCATGCTCCTACAAAGGGTCACCCTGAACTTTTCCTTGATATCCGGGTCCGGTGCATTTTCTTCGACCGCAACGCCCAATTTCTTAAGTAAGACATTTTGCGCCTGCCTCGTGGCGTTCCCCGCCCTCGGCTTGGCTGCGAGCCTACCGCTCCTCCTAAGAACCGACAAGGTCGGTGACCGCGACCGCCATAGGCGAGGTGCCTTCAGTAGCGGCGTTTGCAGGGGCAGGCAGATCGCCCCTTCAATCACCTCCAAGACCGAGAGTCGCCCAGGCGCTGCCGACCTCGGTAGAACCAGCGGCGGCGCTTCAACCTTAGAAGAAGCAAGCGATGCCTGCAGCGGTTCCTCCTCCTCAACAGGAGAAGTGAGAGGGGCCGTGCCATCCTCCTTCATCCCAGATTGTGGGCCTGAGAGAGATAGGATCTCTGCCTGAGGCACCTCCGACACTGCCCATCCTGCCTCCACTTCTGCCGGAGGCACCTCCGACACTGCCTGGCCTGACTCCACCACCTCCTGCATGGGGTCCAAATCCCGACAAGGGAAGAGGTCCGGCGTAGCATCTAGCGGGCCAGCGCAAGAATGGCCTCGGTGCCCATCCTTTACCCCACCGGCCACCCTCAAGAACACAACAAACTTCAAAGAAAGGTGCGACAGGAGCTCATCCAGCGCAACATCAGAAAGCTCGAGAAGAACAAGAGGGGCGATGGTCTCACCGGCCCTGACGACGCTCCTATTGACGATGATAGTATCCGCCCTAGGACGGAAGTTGTCAACCGGGGGTGGAGAGGCTGGCGGCGGCGGTGGCGATGAAGATGGCGCGGCAGCCGTGGCAACGTATCCCTGGGCGACGAAGGTCTCCGACCTGGGCTGTTGCGGCAGGCTGTGTGGTTGCAGCAGCAGTGAAGACACAGTCGGCTGCTCCACAGGGTGAGGCGAAGACATCCCGCTCGCACAGCGGCATACGACCACGCTTGCACGCCCTTGCTCGATGTCCGCTGCCCTGGCGACGTAAGCGGCGCGACGGCGAGCTACATTGAGCGGCGACGTAAGCAGCGTGACGGCGAGCTACATTGAGCGGCGACGTGGTCATATGCAAGGCAGTTGAAGCAGCATCCCACCAACTCTGGCAGAACAGAATGACGACGCTTGGGTGCAGCCTTCCCCGCACTGCATCGTTGACGATGAGTCATGACGGTCTGAAAATCATCAGCACCGACGATGGGCCCATAATGAGGCCGACGAGCCGCGTCAGGCACCGACACCCGCCTCTGCGGGCCAAGCCGCTGGAACACTGGCACCCTCGCAGCCTGCTGCTGGCCGAGGTGACGCAACGCAGGCACCCACGCGGGCTGCGGTGGGGCACAAGACCTGCGCCACCGCCGCTGACACCGACCCTTCCATGGATGCATCCGGTGGGTACCCTCCGCTGCGGCAACTGCCTATGTCGAATTCGCTGCACTGGCCGGTGGCAAAGGCGTGGCATGAAGAGCCTTGTGTGCCATGTCCAGGTACGACGGGCGCGTGGCAGCAGGAGCGGCCTCGTCGTCGGAGCTGCCTGCGCCGGGATCAACGTCCGCCCAGCGCCTAGCCTTCGAGCATCCCAACTAGATGCCTCCAGGATGGAAGGGGCCGCATGGGGAGAGGGATGATGACTTCGGAGACCATGGGCCGCCAGCCAGCTGCAGCACCGACGGTGACAGCGGCGGCACCCGCGCCGCGCGCACAACGGAGGGGCTGACGGTGGAGGACGACGTCGGGGCAGGAACCACCTCGCCGTGATCATCCTCGTCGTCATCCTCGCCGGAGACGTCCTCGACGAGCACCACGTCCTCAGGCAGCTGTGTCGTCGTCCTGGACTCGCCCCCCATGCCCAGGGGCCCCATTGGTGCAGCACTCGGTTGGGGAGGGGCAGACCCTGGCACAGCTGTGGCGGGGGTCACCACAACGACGAGGGAGAGGGAGGTGGAGGGTTGGGCCGACGGCGCCAAGCAGGCAGCGGCAGCCATGGTGGTGGCCGACGGGGCTGGAGATGCATGCCACCGGCGTGCTGGAGCCCGACCTATCCAAGGAACACCCATGGAACGGTAGATCCGGAGACGGGGAGCTTGGAAATGAAGTTGGATTGGAGGGGGAGGGACCGAGGAGGGAGATCGATTTGGGGGTGGATGGAGCGCCGTTGCCGTCGCCCTGGGGAGATGGGTCGGGAGCCTCCAACGGCTCCATTCCCTTGTGTTTATTGTGTCTCTAAAGTTCAAACCCAACAATTTAAACGTCTCAATCTAATGACAGATGGAAGTCTGAGCGGTGGAATCAACAGAGAAGGCATCATGTACTACAACAATTTGATTGATGAGCTTGTGTCCGAAGGTATACATGCCTCATTTCTACTCTATCAGACTATTCTGTATGTACCTATCAAATATTCACATATATATGTGCATACATCTGCAGGGGTGCAACCATTTGTGACACTTTTTCATTGGGACTCGCCCCAGGCATTAGAAGATAAATATGGAGGATTCCTTAGTCCTAATATTATGTAAGTAACACGTTTTAGTCCTTTCTTATTGCAAAAATACTGCTAGACAGACCTGAACAAGTTAAACTGGAAAGGGATCACAAGATTAAGAAGCTTAAATGAGGACAAGGCAGCTTAGTCAAACAGAATAGTAAAACTGCATAAATATAATATGACCGTTCTATTTGCTTTTTCCACTATAAATAAAATTCGAGAGTACAACTAAAAGAATCCTCAAGTGATTGTTGTTAACTTTAGATCACTTGGCCTAGTATTCTGGCATATAAATTGTTTTCTGGAAACAAAGAAAAAATCATAGCAACAATATATTCTGATCATCCTAATAATAAATAAGTAATACTCAATTTTACTTAGACAGAAAAAAAAATTGACAACACATCCTAAAAAATGAAGAAAAACTTGTAGCAAAACTAGAATTCGATCTGGCAGTTAAAATTGCTGTTTATGTACTCACTGAAAGTCACATGATAAATTGATCTCTCGAAAAAGAAAGTCACATGATAAATAAAACTGTCAATGTTGCAGAAACGACTATAAGGACTATGCTGAGGTTTGCATCAAAGAGTTTGGCGATAGAGTGAAACATTGGATCACATTCAATGAACCCTTGAGCTTCTGCGCAACAGGGTATGCATGGGGCACATTTGCACCAGGCCGGTGTTCACCGTGGGAGCAGGGCAAATGCAGAGCTGGGGATTCTGGAAGGGAGCCTTACACTGCATGCCACCATCAAATTCTAGCCCATGCAGAAACAGTCCGATTGTATAAAGAAAAGTACCAGGTCAGTGATGAACTCTCTTTGAAATTGCCATAGTGGATAGGTTGTCCATAATAAAAAGCAGACATCTATTTTTTTTTTAGATAATGAGCAGACATCTATTTAGATTAGAGAGGCTCGTTTCTAGTCTATATGGTATATTCAGAAGTTCTAAGGTGTAGTTGGTTATATGGTCTCTTATTGTTAAAAATCATACATGTATTAAATGCATTGTTTCTATTTGCCAAATATCTACAAACATCACTCCCATTTGTCTGATATATTGAATGTCAAGTGCAGGCTGTGCAAAAGGGAAAGATCGGAATAACTTTAGTCACAAATTGGTTTGTTCCTTTCTCCCGTTCAAGATCCAATAATGATGCAGCAAGGCGTGCCTTGGACTTCATGTTTGGATGGTAAATTTCGTATGGCCCTAAACATATCAATGTCAAAAATTTAGAAGAGAGCTAGAATTTTAATAGAAGTTCCCCTTAGGTTTATGGATCCCCTTATCAGAGGACACTATCCAGTAAGCATGAGAAGATTGGTTGGAAATCGCTTGCCACAGTTCACAAGCGAGCAGTCTAAGCTGGTCAAGGGTGCATTCGACTTCATCGGACTCAACTATTACACTACGAACTATGCTGCTAACCTTCCTCCATCAAATGGCCTTAATCTCAGTTATAGTACAGATTCTCAGGCGAACCTTACCGGTGAGTCAGTGAAGCCAAGAGATGGCTTCCTGTCATCGTTCTTGCTTGAATTAGAACAAAAATCGTACAAAGAAATATGTTTAATAATACTATTTCAGATGATGGAATGATACATTAGCTGTCTTGCTTGTGACTAATACTTATTACAGTAGTATCATTTTTTTAGGTATACTAACCTCCTCCAATTTGTGTTAGGTGTGCGAAATGGTGTGCCCATAGGACCTCAGGTAACCACAGAGAACAAGATACCCATTCTTTTCGTTCCCTCTAAGCACAATTATTCTAGTGCTATCACGACCTTTCGGATGGCATGGTAGCTATCTAGCAACCACAAAAGGTCATGAAAATTGTGAAAAAGAAATTCAGAACATTAGTTTGTGTGACATGTATCACATCTTCACAAAATCAAAATCTTAGAACCAATGTTGTGAAAGTTTTCCAAAAAATTCTCTTGATATTTTGGGGTTGCTTATTGTGCATCAGTCGTAGCACTCCTACGGGTTTACCGGAATTATGCTCCCCTCTCCTATGTGTAGTTGTGTTCCACATATAAAAGTGGCTTTGTATGCAGGCTGCTTCATCTTGGCTCTACATTTACCCTCAAGGATTCCGTGATCTGCTACTATATGTCAAGGAAAACTACGGCAACCCTACTGTCTATATCACTGAAAACGGTAATTTTTGTTGCCATATTGCTTTCTTTACCATCAGTATCATGTCGAGGTTATTTTCCTCTTGAAAGACGACACCTAAAACATTTTCCTTTATTTTAGGAGTTGATGAAGTCAACAACAGGAGTCTACCACTCCAGGAAGCCCTGAAGGACAGTACTAGGATAGAGTACTACCATAAGCATCTCCTTGCCCTACAAAGTGCTATAAGGTCAGTCAGAGCTCTAGCTCATATGTGCAACGAAAAAGTTATTAGTTTGTAGACACACCAGCTTATGGAGAAGAGTCCTGCATCTGCAATGATCTGTGATTCACTGCAGCGATGGGGCGAATGTGAAAGGCTACTTCGCGTGGTCGCTGCTTGACAATTTCGAGTGGGTGAACGGCTACACGGTCCGGTTCGGGATATACTTCGTGGACTACAGTGACAGACTGAAGCGGTACCCCAAGAGCTCCGCCCACTGGTTCAAGAAGTTCCTCAAGAAATAAGCAGGCTGCGAGAGTGGACGAGAGGCTGCCGGGCAGCTGCAAGAGTGTCAAGAACTTGTTACCGGCCGAGTCTATTGAAAGACTAATA
>DXKC01035893.1:0-13465 GCA_031170775.1 Cymbopogon citratus
TAGAAAGGACTCATCTCACTAGCCCAAAGAAGCAGTACTTAGGAAAGGTCCATAGCCATCGAAATGGCATATGTATCAATCGATCAACCATACACTCTGTAGAGGTTTCACAATTCCACAAGATAGCCATCATAGATGGCGATCACCATCTAGGCAGATTCTGGCCTCCTTCTAGCCTAGGCCGATGCCACCCTACCTCTCAGCCCTGGGACACCCCGGGTACGAACCGACACGCTGAGTCTGTGAGGTATAGTATTGGGCCAGGGGGCTACTAAGCTGTCTTAGAAGGGTGTGGGACTCCATGCCCGTACCTTCCTATAGTATCCGCTAACTTCCCTGTAGTAGTGGCATCGTCCTACCTAGTGGCTGAGCCGTCCCTGTCCCAACGGAAGGTGAGTGGAAAGCAAGGGCATCCTTAGAACTGGTTCCCAGACACAACAGGCCCTAGGGGTGATCAGGCAGGACATCTTCTCTAGTAGGGTTCAACACCTCGTGCCACGACATCACCTCCTTCCCGGGGCCTTGTCCCACAGAGGTACTCCTCCCCGGGATCTCCTTATCTCACATGTACCGCAACATGCACCTCTCGTGGGAGCGCCCAAGTCACACTTCTGGCAAGACTTGTCCTACGGACTCGTCGTATATTCCTGCCCAATCGACTCAACCCTCACCACACACGCACCCAGGACTCACGCGGACTCCCCAAGTTGGTCATATTCCTGCACCACGTGCCTTAATCCACCACACATCACATCATAGATATAAGCATAGTAGACGTAATAATATCAATAATAAAAATGCAAGCGAGTCTATCCTATCAGCGGGTGTGCGGGTGAAAGGTTTCATCAAGGTATAGGCTGCCAAGCATTCTACCATACAACCTATCAGTTATAATTGCTTAAAAGTAAAGTACTAGCATTCTATGTGATAGCATGTCTAATAGGATTCTACGAGGGTAGGCAGGATGTGGCACCTGAGTAGTCATCCCCTAGCTCCTCGTCGTAGTCACGGTCCTCCTCCGACTGGTTCTCCTCCAGGTCTGAAAACGAAACGTAATTGTCGCGTTAGCGACTCCTATAGAATTAGCACAAGGAACCAAATGGAATTTAAAAGATTCAAATGCACTCAAACATATGCCTATGATGTAAAGCTTGATTTTAGAAAAATATAGAAACTGGTTTCATATTTTTCTAAGCTAAAATGAATTAGTTATGAATTTTTAAAGTTTAAATCATTTTTTGAAAAAGAAAAGGCAGGGAATATTCCCTAGTGACACGTGGTGGTCTCTGATTGGTTGGCTGACGTCAGCAGTGATGTTAGCGTGGGGTCTGGTTGAACAGTGCCAAATGATAGGTGGGACCCACGTCTGACAGGTGGGACCCACGTCTGATAGGTGGGACCAAGTCAACGGTCAACGGTCAACGCTGACCAGGCCGAAGTGGGCCGAGTTTGGGCCTGGATGGGCTGGATATGGGCCGACTTGGGCCTGGTATGGGCCAGGCCGGGCCCAGACACATGTCAGCGTCAAGGCTTGCCATGTGGCGGGTCGGTGCCCAACGGGCCACGGGTGCACAGCAGCCGGTTCACAGTGGACCGCTGTGCCCTGGTCCGTAGACCACAGGCTCGGCTGATGGTGAACCAAGTCCACCCGAGCGCTTCTACCATAGGGTTCACGTGGAACAGGTCCACGGCGCGCGCGGCGTTGGTGCGGCTGGTCTACCGCTCAGGTCCACGATGGACTAGAGTGGTGGGGCTCCGTGGCAGCGGCTGGTTCACGGTGGACTGGGTGTAGGGAGTGTTGAACAGGCAATCACCACGGTGGACCGGTCTGTGCGCGTGGACCAGGAGCCTCTGGCCCACATGCCGTCTCAAGGTCCACATAGACCGAGCCCAGGGGCCATCTTCTCCCCTCCTTTCTTCCCTTCCCGCTCTGTTCTACGGCGGGGCAGCCTACCGGCGGCGAGCTCGCGCGGCGGAACACCCAAGATGGCAGTTCCGAGTCCAAATTTAGGGGCTCCTCTTTATCCTCAGGTCATGGCGAGTACGTCGGGAGTTTTGGACGGGCGGGTGGCATCTCCAATCGGCCGGCGTGCGTGCAGCGGTGGCGCAGCGTCATGGCGGCGCGACAGTGTGGCTCAGGCGAGGCTTTGTCCACACAAATCATCATGCGAGGGCCTTGTGGTGCTCCAGGGAACTCCTAGCCACAGTCTAAGCAGCAGTGGAAGCTCGGAGGAGCTCCCATGGCGGTGGCGGTGGAACGGCACGGAGGCTCCACCGTGAGCATGACCACCGGGCACCGGTATAGGCCGAGGAGTCACTCCCACTTTCCAGATAGTGGTAGGAGGCTCCTATGGACTATGTGACACAACTACAACGCGCGGCATACTCCGTTTGACGGCGAGGTGCCACGGCAGAGTCCCGGCGGTCGGCGGTGGTAGTCAAGTGGTGTCAAAACGAGGGTCTTCTGCCCATCTAAGTAGACAGCAAGGTCAGTCAAGTCTAGGTGATGCTCGATGGCCAGATCTCGTCCAGCGAGGCGGCTGGAGTGCTCGGGTATGCACGCGGCACGGCGGCGCTCTGGAGCGTGACCGGCGGCGGCATGGTGGAGCAACCGGTGGAAGGAAGCAGCGACGGGCGAGGATATGGTGAGCACGGTGATTGTTGAGCTGTGGCGACTCAGATCTGAGGCTAGAGAGTCCATAGGTGGCTTAGGTCAGCCGGAACGCAACGTCGACGGTGAAGACGGCGTGTGCGGTGACCATGGTGGAGGTCACGACCATGCCGGCGTCTTGGATGCTGGTCGTTCGGTGCGGCTAGGCTAGGCGGTGCGCGTGTGTGCGTAGTGTGTGCCAGAGCCAGCGAGGCTCAGCCTTGCGCTCCCGGTACGGGAACGCGACAGCGAGAAAAGGGCGGAGGAGCTAAGTGAGCGCGGCGGCGCTCACCTCGGTGTCGGCGGTGATAGGATGGCGCTGCGGTGACGAGGCATGGCCGTGACGAGTCAGTGCCATGCAGAAAGATCGACGGCATCGATGTAGTCGATCAGGGGCGCAGCTCCTCGCTCCGGCGTGCTCCGGTGACGAAGAGCTCCCCGGCGGCTCCGATTCTTCCCCTTCTCCCTTCCTTTTCTTCCTTCCTCTCCTTTCTCGGCCTTGTGTTGTGGTAGGTGAGCCACCAGAGCGGCGGCGGGTGGATGGGAAAACCTAGAGGCCCGGGGCCTCCCAATTTATAGCTAGCGGTGGTGGTTTGGTGGGCAGCGGCGGCTGGTGATCAGTAGATCATGATCACACGGCTGGCATGGCTTGATGCTAGGGCTTTGGGGCTCGGGGTGGTGCCAGCTATCCTTGGCGCCCTCCAATTTGAGCTAGGATTGGTCGAGGCGAGGAGACATGGAGGGGACATGCTCATGGCGCTCTGCCATGGCCGTGGCAGAGGAAGTTTGCATGCGCGCGCGGAGCGTGCTCCTATCGGCTGATGTGGCAGTGCGGGCGGTTAAGGTGATAGGGGTCACGGGAGAGGCGCCATGGAGAGCTGGTGGCCAAGTGTGGCGATTCGGCGTTCCCCTGTTCTGGCGGCGTGGTTGGCTACGGGAAAAGTAGTGGAGAGGAGAGGGAGGGGGATGACAGGCGAGGCCGCGCTGTCAGTGGCAGGCGCGCGCCAAAAGCGACGACGGCCGTGTCGCGACGCGGGGACGGTGCTGCGCGGGTGAGGCTGGGCCGGGCGGCTTGCTAGGCTGCGCTCGCGTTGCTGGGCCGGGTGCGCATGCGAGAGGGCAAGGCGAACAAGTGCGGGTGCTAGGCCGCGCGCGTGAGCAGGCCTGCGGGCGAGCTACTGGGTCGGCTGCGGTCCAGCTAGGCTGAGCAGGCCGAATGGTCTCTTTCCTTTTTCCTTTGCTTTTCTATTCTTCTATTTGATCTATTTGCTAACAATTTCCCCATGCTAAGTCAAGGCAATATTATATACATGTTGGCATACATGTATGTAATCCATGTGGAGGTCTCCCTAAAATCTAGGGCTTAGCACAAGGGTTTTGGGAATAAACATAATATTGTAGCAATTATATAATTGGTTTGATTTTATTATCAATACATAAAATAAAATAAGATCCAAATCACATGTAGGGATTTAAAATGCAATGCTTGCTCTATCAATAGGATCTATGAATGCATTTCTAGGGTGGTTTCCTATATGACACTCACCAAGTATAGGTTGTTTTGGAAAAAATTTAATTTGTAGTGATTTTTGGTGTGTGGATTTTCCTGGGTTGTTATAAATAACAATCCTGGCAATGAGGCTGAGCAGGGAGGCAATAAAATTCTGCATGTCGGTAGGGTGCTTATTCACCAGTTTGGGCCTGACCCTATGTTTGCTCAGAGGGAAGAAAGGCTCAGAAATGCAGATGCAACTAGGCTATGGGCTAGATTCTTCAGCCCAGGTAAGCCCAGTATGCTTAATGTCAGCATTCCTTCTAAATGGGCCAATTTCTTTACCTATATGTTCTGAATCCAGATCAGTTCAGTTGGGCCAAGGAATTCCAGAATTCAAAGGCAGTCAATTATTTGGGAGGCAAGAATGGTGTTATCGTTTTTAGTCTGCCTAATCTTTGTCCAACCTTATCTGAGCAACCTGGTCCTTCTTTGATTATCTCCGATGCAGTCTTAGAGGTTGATGACTTGGGGGAAAAACTGGTGGATGAGCTGGCTCCACAAACCCCAAAAAAGAAGAGAGTCAGAAGGGCACCAGTTGTGGAATCTGAGGTAAGAAGAAGTCCTCGACTGAAATCAAGCTATAATGAATCCAGACCCTTGTCTTGCTCTAATAGGAAATGTACAATTTGCTCTCCTCCTACCCTATCTGCTAAAGTGCTAAAAAATTTGGGTGTGCAGCTCTGTGAGATTGACCCAGAGGCCCTGACAGAGGAAAAGCTTAAGAAAGGGAAGAAAACCCAACCCATCTCCAAGAAGCAGAAGGTTGATACTAAGGTGCAAGGCTCAGATGATCAGAAGAACAAAGATCAAGATGACAAGAACAGCAAGGGCAATGGGAAAAGTGGCAAGAAGCCAGAGGAGGGCTGCTGATGGAACTGCTCCATCTAGCTCCTAGATTCTGCTGTTGATTAGACAGTGTCAGTCTTGTGGGCCTAGCTCAGCTCTGGACGCCCTTTGTTCTATCTATTTTATGTTGTCCAATGAATCAAAGCAATAGTAGGAAATGGAATGTTCTGTCATGGAATGTTAGAGGTATTAATGCAGCATGGAAGTGGGATGCTGTCAAAAACAAAATAATTCAATCCAACTATGATATATTTTGTCTGCAGGAAACTAAGAAGGAGTTGATTGACCTTCCCTTCTTAAGGAAAATCAGCCCCCCTTGCTTTGACAACTTTTCTTTCCTTCCCTCTATGGGTGCTTCTGGGGGTATTGTCGTTGTCTGGAAAGGGTCTCTTTTTAATGGCAGAAAAATCTTTGAGAACAACTTCTGTATTTCATTAGAATTTATTTTTGCTCATAACAATGCTTCATGGGTGTTGACATGTGTTTATGGTCCCTGTACACCTGATGGGAAAATCCAGTTTTGTAACTAGCTCAAAAACATCCATATGCCACCTGATGTTGATTGGCTTCTGTTAGGGGACTTCAACCTAGTTAGAAAGCAGGAGGACAGAAATAAACCTGGTGGCAGTATTGCTAAAATGATAATGTTCAATGAAGCAATTAGTGCTCTTGGCCTTAATAAGGTTGTGTTGCAAGGGAAAAAATATACTTGGTCAAATAAACAGCCCTCCCCTCTATTAGAGAAGATTGATTGGGTCTTTACCTCTAGATCTTGGCTTCTCTCCTTTCCCAACACTATGGTTAAAGCTTTAGACATGATGCCTTCTGACCATAACCCATGTTTAGTCTCGATCTCTACTTTAATTCCTAAGAGAAAGATCTTTAGATTTGAGAACTACTGGCTATGTAGTGATGACTTTGGTACAGTTGTGGCTGAATGCTAGAATGCTCCAACTCATCTTAATGATAGTGCAAAAATTATGTCTGCAAAATTCAAAATGCTCAGGAAGAAACTGAGAGAATGGCAAAATGGCAAAACTGGTCTTAGAGAGCTTATATCCAATTGCAGGCTTGTCATGCAATTGTTAGAAATCATTGAGGAATGTAGAGATCTTAGCATTGAGGAATGGAACTTCAAGGAGGTTCTTAAGGCTCACATGCTCCAAATGCATGAAAAGCAAAGAATCTATTAGAAACAAAGGGGCACTATCAATTGGGTCAAGATGGGTGATGCTGGAATAAAGTTCTTTCATGCTAATGCTACTATCAAACACAGGGGAAATCTTATTAATGAGCTACAGGATGATAATGGTACTCTTACAGCTGATCATGCCTCCAAAGAGGTAATCCTTTGGGAAGACTTTAAAACCAGGTTGGGAACCTCAGAGTTTACTGATTTTGCTCTGGATCTAGGTTTTTTTGTACAAGGGCACTCTGGTCTTGCCACCTTGGAAACTCCCTTCCTGCAAAGTGAAATTGATAGTATTGTTAGAGCACTCCCAAATGATAAGTCTCCAGGTCCTGATGGATTTAATAATGAATTCATGAAGAAATGTTGGCCTATAATCAAGAATGATTTCTACAACCTCTATAATGATTTTTATAATGGATCTGTCAGTCTGAGAAGTATTAACTCCTCCTATATTACTCTGATTCCAAAGGTTGAGAATGCCAGGAAAGTTAATGATTTCAGACCCATCTCTTTGTTAAATTCTTCTGTCAAACTCCTCACTAAGATTCTGGCCAATAGATTGCAATTATTAATAACTTCTTTGGTTCATAAGAATTAGTATGGTTTTATTAGAGCCAGGAAAATTTAGGATTGCCTTGCTTGGGCATTTGAATATCTACATCTTTGTCATCACTCGAAGAAGGAGATTGTTATCATTAAATTGGACTTTGAGAAGGCTTTTGACAAAATTGAACATCAGGCCATAAATACTATCATGAGGGCTAAGGGTTTTGGTTCAAAATGGATGCAATGGATGGAGCTCATCTTCTCTTCTGGGACTTCTGCAGTTCTTCTGAATGGGCACCCTGGAAAAACAGTGCATTGCAGAAGAGGGGTAAGGCAAGGTGACCCTCTTTCACCTCTGATCTTTGTGCTTGCTGCTGACTTCCTTCAGTCCATGATCAACAAGGCCAAAGCTCTAGGTCAGCTTAATCTCCCCATACCAATAGCTTTGACTGATGACTTCCCTATGATTCAGTATGCTGATGATACTCTGATAGTGATGGAGGGTGATACCAGACAACTCTTCTTTCTCAGAGCTCTCTTGAATAGCTTCTCTATGGCCACAGGGCTTAAAGTGAATTTTAACAAGTCAATGATGGTGCCTATCAATATTTCTGATGAAAGACTCACTGTCCTTGTTGGTACCTTTAATTGCTCTAAAGGAAGCCTGCCTTTCACTTTTTAGGGCTACCTCTGGGTATTGAAAGGCCAAGAGTCCAAGATTTCCAACCACTAGTTACTAAATGTGAAAGAAGGCTCTCTGGAGTGTCTTCGCTGATGTCCCTAGCTGGAAGGCTTCAGCTCACCAATGCAGTTTTCTCAGCTCTCCCCACATTTTACATGTGCTCTCTATCCATTCCTAAGGGGGTAATCAAGCAGATTGATAAATTTAGGAAACATTGCTTATGGAGGGGATCTAGCATCAACCCAAAAGGTATTCCCAAGGCTGCTTGGAAGATGGTTTGTTTGCCAAAAGATGCAGGTGGGCTTGGTGTAATTGACCATGAAAAGCGAAACAAAGCCCTTATGATCAAGAATCTCCATAAGTTTTTTAGCAAGGCCGACATCCCTTGGGTTAATCTTGTTTGGGAAAAGCATTACAGAAATGGCAAGCTGCCAAATCACACAATGAAAGGGTCCTTCTGGTGAAGAGATAATCTAAAGCTTGTTGCAGATTTCAAGAAATTTGCATCCCCTCAGGTGCAAGCTGGTGAGTCCTGTTTTTTCTAGTTAGATGGTTGGATGGGTCAGCCTCTGGGTTCTCTCACTACTGAGCTCTTCTCATTTGCCTCCAATAAGCAGATCAATGTCAGCAAGGCTTTTAGACAGGATGATTTCACTAGCTTGTTGCAACTTCCACTGTCTCAAATAGCCTACACTCAACTGCAATATGTGCAACACTGGATGAGTCAAATAACACTCAATGAGGAAAATGATAGATGGTCATATTGTTGGGGCTCTTGTCACTTTGCTTCCTCTAAAGCTTACAAACTGCTCTTGGGAGGCTCTACTGCTGATCCAATTCATAAGTGGCTCTAGAAAAGTAATTGTCAACCTAAACATAAAGTTTTCTTTTGGCTTCTGATAAAAGACAGGCTGAGTACTAGAAATATCCTGAGGAGGAGAAACTTGCACTTAGATTCTTTTAGCTGTGTGCTATGTACCTCTCTGCATGAAGAAACATCTGAGCACCTGTTCTTGGATTGCCCATTTGTTGCCATGTGTTGGGACTCCATCAAGCTGGTGATTCCCCTACAAAGTTATATCCCGGATATCTTCAGGCAGCTCAAGGATCAGCTGGGCTCTCCCTTTTTCATGGATGCTATCATACTAATGGCATGGTCAATTTGGATGGTGAGAAATGACCTCATCTTCAAAGGAGTTCAGTTTAATCTTACAACTTGCCAAAGTTTCTTCAGAAAAGAGCTTGTGTTGTTGCAGCACAGAGTCAAGCCATCTCTTCTTGGGCAGTTTCTTCAATGGATACAAACCTTCGAGCCTTAATTTGTTTAGTGCTTATCTTCTTTTTCTCTTTCTTTGTCTCTTGAGGAGTTCTCTTTCTCTTTCTCTAATTCTTTTTCTTTCTTTCTTTAGATCTCTGTACTGTGGACCTTTACTATTTTGCTGTTTTAATAAATTTCTGTAGGGACTACGGTCCCTCCAGGTTTGTCAAAAAAAAAGTCATAATCCTCAAGCACGGATAGTAGTAGGCGAGCACCGAGCAGCATAGTTTATATACACGCTGCCAACTGTCCTCGTTCATTGAGCAGTCAACATCACTATTGCTCCCCCATTATTTACTTCAATATCTGTACCTTCTGATCTGCTTCCCTATATCATCCAGACTATGTAGTGTGTTAATGGGCACAGAAGGTACGGATATCATATTAACTCCATGTTTTTTTTGTGTCACATGACCTGCTGCTGGCTTCTATGGTTCATTGAAGTGCTATGATTTCAATATTTACTTCATTTCACAAATTTCTCACCTCTCTATCTCAAAAGAAATATCATAACATTATTTCTCCGATGACTGGAATTACCATATGCTCAGCACATACTGTTTATGGTGGCAGTGCTATGCCCCCAGCATCAGCTATGCTTGTATATATATTATTAGATTGACACAAAAGGAAAACAATTCAAGTTTCCAATAGACTTTGTATAACCTAAGACACCAAGAAGTTATTGACACATGATGCATGCTCTTGCTACATAGCGTGCATTCTCTGGTTGATTGAACTGCCATGAGTATTTCTACCTCTTTTTTTTTTGACAAGAAATATATATATTAATTTAACAGCAATGCGCTGACAGTATGATTACATTGCTGATGTTTACATTAAGCAGGGCTGTAGAAGATTGCAAAGGCCAGTATGATGCTCAAACGAGCAAGAGAAATGCAGCTGATGATCAGAATGGCCTATTGCCTGATGAGCTAGGGCATCAACAGTTACATTTAATCTTCTTGGAATTTTGTAAATCTTGCAGTCTCTGTTTCTTGAGTGGTTGGAGAAAAGCTGAGTGAAGTTCTTAATTCTCCAGTCTGGTGGATTGGTGTGATCCTCAGAATTGAGGAATTTGACAAGCAATTCACAATCCGAAAGAAAGTTGATGTCCTGGATGTTCATAGAATCTGTAACCTTGGAAGCAAGGGCAAGCGCTGCTGCTTCAGCCATGAGCACAGAGGAAGATGTTGTGAGCTTGGCTGTGATGTAAACCGTCTGTACTGGAGTGACCTGCAAGTTGACAATAAAAATTCCAATGCCCGCTTCGTTTGTTGGAGATGACAAATGATCTGGAGATGTAGAAGCATCGACATAGCATGTACTGCCTTGGAGCAAGGCCGTCGATGTGAGACTATATCTGTCCGGCATTTGATAGTGAAGAAGTGTACCTGTAGATGTGTTAGTTGAATGCAAACCTGCTATAGACATAGGGGCAGTGATGTGTTGAGGATGGCAATCAACACTTGTCCCCCGTTGTTCTGTTAGCAACCTGTCCATCGGATTGTGTAGTTGTTGTTGGGGGAGTCGTCTGACCGTTCCAGCAAGAAGAGAGTCCATACCTAGCATTGGAGGATCTTCTTGGTTCATTTGGTGTCGTAGTTCAGTAGATGGGGTGTTTGTTCCTTGACTCGTGGCATCTTGTGATTGTGAGGCTTGACTAGATGTTTGAATAGTATTAGGCTGCTGCTGACTAATAGCCTTATTGTGGGAGTTCATATGCGCCGCTGCCATATTGTGTACTTGTGCTGCTGTCCATCGCTTTCTGTTGAAGTGGTAGTCGTTCCTGGCTTTCCAAATGTACCAGAGGGTATAAAGTATTTTTTGAAATGTGGTTTCAGGGGTGGAGTTAGGAATAAGGGCAGAGAGAGCTTGTTGAATACCATCATTTTCATTAGGTAAATTAGTAGTAGAAATACTAGGCTGGAAGGAGTACCATACCTCAGCTGGGAGTGTGCATTGGAAGAAAAGATGGTAGTCGTTCTCCACTTGGCCACAGGTGTCACAGTGTGTATCTATGTGAGTCGAGTACCTGGACGCTCGTTCTGCAGTGGCGAGTGCTCTCCGTATGAGCCTCCATGTGAAGGTCTTGATCAATGGTGGAAGACTTTTGTTTTTCCAAGTACGACATAAGATGTGATTTGCCTGTGGTTGTATGCTTCTGGATCCCTGTGTTGGTAGTTGGATAGTCTTCTCTGCAGAAAGGGTCTTGTATATTTTCTTTGTGGTGTAAGTTCCTTTCCTGGATGTTTTCCACCTAAGAATATCCTGCTGATCAGAAGGAACAGGAGCAATAGAGGTGATAGCCTGGATTGATTGTTCATCAAAAATGTTAGTTAGAAGACCCATATCCCAACTCTGTGTATTATTAAGCCAAAGGTCCAAAACTTTTGAAGGGAGAGGAGACACCGTAATTGGATCTATAAGATGGTCATAGATGGTGTCCCAAATGGAACACCATGGAGTCGACCATATGGAGGTGTTACCATCATGCAGTTGTAGAGTAGTATTGTCATGGAGCTCCTTCTTGACCTGCATTATAGAAGACCAAAAGATTGACTTTGTTCCTGTGTTGGCGGCTATCCAGAAGGATGAGTAAGGGCAATATTTTGCTTTGAGAATAGAAGTGAGCAGCGGGTTTTTGTTAGTAGCAATGTTGCATGCAGCATGAATGATAAGACTTTTGTTAACTATTCCCAAATCCCTGACTCCAAGACCTCCATTTTCCTTTCCTTGGCAGATGTCATCCCAAGATCGATATGCTATAGGTGAGGTAGGAGTGTCATCTTGAACACCTGTCCACCAAAATCTCTTGATAATAGTGTTGATCTTTTCTATAAAAGTTTTGGAGAAGAGAACAGTAGACATGTAGTAAATGGGAATTGAAGAAAGAACTGATTGAATATAGGTGAGTCTGCCTGCATGGTTAAGTTTGTTTGCTCTCACCGTCGTTAATTTAGAAAGAAACTTACCTAGAATAAAGTTGTAGGCCCTATTACAATCATTGTGATTGAAAATTATAGGATGACCTAAATGCTTGGTGTGAGGTTTAAGGTCAGGAACAGGGAAAATGTTCTTGATAGCATCCCTGGTGGTAGCATTAACATTTTTGCTAAAAAGGATTGCTGATTTCTGCAAATTAGGAGTTTGACCTGAAACCTCACAGAAGTGCTGAAGAATGGATTTTATAGTGGTTGCCTCTTGAGTCGTAGCTTGACCACAGATTATAAGATCATTGGCAAATAAGAGGGAGTGAATTGGAGGACAACCTGGTCCTAAGGTGACACCAGTGAGATTAGACCTGTGCATTTCCTGCTGCAGAGCTATGGAAAGTTCATTAATAGCAACAACAAAGATATATGGGAATAAAGGGCAGCCTTGTCGAATACCATGGCTAGGGCGAACCCTATCAGAAGGCTCACCATTGACCAAAATAGAAAAAGAAGGAGTGGAAATACATGTATAAATAAGTTTGATGAAGTGAGACTGGAGGCCTAAACGAGTAAGAGCAGCAACAATAAAGCCCCATTCTAATCTATCAAAGGCCTTGGCCAAGTCAATCTTGAGAAGAAAGGCATTGCTCTTCTAGGTTTTAAGATTGAAAGAATGAATGATCTCCTGAGTAATGATGACATTAGAGGAAATATGTCTGTTTTTAATGAAAGCAGCCTGAGTATGATCAATGTAATTAGGAAGGTAAGGTTTCAGTCTGTCAGCAAGAGATTTAGCAATGATCTTGTAAGCAACATTACATAGGCTGATAGGCCTAAAATCTTGAGGTATAGTAGGCTGGCTTTTTTGGGAATAAGCACAAGAAAAGTATGATTAATTTTAGGTTCCATGAAAGCAGTAATGTAGAAGTCAGTTACCAATTTGTAGACATCATCAGCTATCCATGACCAAGCTGATTTATAAAAAGCTGCATTTAATCAATCCGGTCCTGGCGATGCATTGTTTCTCATTTCTTTAATGATGGCATAGAGCTCCTGTAGAGTAGGTTTGGAATTGGTGTAGGCGTTGGGATGCTCATTGTTTAGCTGGTTGTTTCCTACATACATCAACAAAGGATTGGAGGAGTTAAAATTATAAGAGTTTGGGTGACTAGAATTGATGATTTCATTAAAATAATGCACTAAGGTATTAGATAGTTCCTCTTGAGTAGTGGATTCAGAGCCATTTGGGTTCATCAAATAGGTAATCCTATTTTTCCTTGTGCGTTTGACTATAGCTTGGTGAAAGTAGGAGGTGTTTCTGTCTCCAAGAAGAGCCCATCTTTTCTTTGCTCGCTGGTGATGAAATTCTTCATCTTTGATCAGCAATTGTTGATGCTGTTCACTGAGTTGTTGCAATTGAAAGTCCTGCTGGTTGGGAGGTTTAAGCTGTTCTTGAAGAATGTTTTCTTCAATTGTAGTGAGTTGATCTGATAGTTTGGGCTTCTTGCGTCGCCATTTCTTCAAATCTGCTGCCAAGTATCCAGCTTTTTTATGAAAGTTCCTGTGCAGCGATCGTGCCCAGCTTGCTTTTGCAACCTGTTCATAGTCCTGTTCTAATAGCCACCAGTTCTCAAAACGGAATGGTTTGTTAGTACGTTGTCGAAAAGAATTTAGAAGTGTAAGAATTGGAGCATGATCACTGCGAAGCATCGGTAAATGGTAAACAGTAGTTTGAGGATA
>DXKC01035926.1:0-11886 GCA_031170775.1 Cymbopogon citratus
AAAAGATTCGTCTCGTGATTTAGAACCAAACTGTGTAATTAGTTTTTGTTTTTACCTATATTTAATGCTCCATGCAAGCGACTAAAAATTGATGTGATGGTTGATGTGATGAAAAAAGAGTGAAATTTTCTAGCCTTTTTGCAATCTAAACAAGGCCTGGTTCAACAGCCATCCCTGACACTCCATGATGATGCAAGGCACTATGATGACCAACTTACGCTACTCTCCCCATTTCAAATTGTAAATCATTTTGACTTTTCTAGATATATACCTTTTTGCTATGCACTTAGACATCACTATGTCTAGATACATACTATAAGCAATATATGTAAAAAATCAAGTGTCTTATAATTTGGAACACAGGGGTTGTGGTACTGACTCTCTCTCTCTCTCTCCCCCCCAACATACAAGGTCATTGACTTTTCTCATATTTTGTCCACTTCTTTTTATAACAATTATTTGTGTAAAACATAAGCATCCCTAATAAATAAGTACACTTTTATGACAGATGTATTTATACTTAACTAAGAAGTGAATATATATTGTCTGTCAAAGTCTGACCAAGAGAGTTAACAGTAACATAATATTATTATTATTATATATATCTAAAACAGGGGACCATTACGAACTATAGATTGCTGGGGAGAAACTCTTAAAGTTTAGTACTTATTTAGTGTATTAGATTACCTCAATTTTCTGCTGAGGTGAAACCTTTTTTTTCAAAGCTACACGCCAGGTCAAAGTTCCTTTCCAGTATATTTTGAAAAGAAGGAATATATATAAGTAGCTGCCAAGCAATGAGTTTGTTGCAATTGAATGCTATATCGCCAACAATTAATCTCTACTTGTTCAACAGCCATCGTCGCTCCCTCCCTGAATTAATGATGAATGATTCAATTCAATTTAATTTGATGATCATACGACGCTTATGCTTATGCAAGCAATGCAAGCAGCCAAACATCACATGATCATCGTCTCCTACATCATCTCTTGTTGCATTCCATCTTAGCATCTACCCCGGCTGTCAGTCACTACGTACGTACATGGCTGACCTTGATCGACAGTGCTTAAATCTGATGGCCTTTCCATGGCGTCGGTCAACGGCGTACGTTTCGTCCTGTCCTGAAACATTTTTGACCACGCAGCTGATCGAGAGCCTCATTCAATCTGGTGGTGGTGGCGATGATAGGTGATGGAGCTGAGCCTTAATTCGATTTCGATCAGTCGAGAGAAACAATCCAAGATCGGAGTAAATGCTATGTCTGCTGCGCGCCTTCCTTATAAGGGTTCCCTGCTGGAAGCCTAGCCGTCCACAGTTCATCTCACTGCTCTTTGCTGGGTGCTTCGTCGTCGTCTCCACAGCACGCGGCTAGTTCTACTCTAGCTGCAGCTCGTGATCACTGCTAGCTCTCATGGCCTCGCTTGGCCAGCTCGTCCTCGTCGCCGGCCTGGCCTTCCTGGTGCTATCCGCCCAGGATCAGGGCCATGGAGGGCCAGCCGGCGGCGGCGGGCCGGCCATTGGAGCAGAAGCTGCTATTACTCCTCCAGCACCGAAGGTTGTAATCATCAGCCAGCATCCTGCGCAACCGTTGTCCGCGGCGGTGGCAGAAAGCAAACTGGGCACGATCCCAAAGTCGGGGCCGTCCAACAGGTGGAACTACGAGGTAAGCCACGAGAAGCCGGCGGCGGCGGCGACGCAGTCGACGGGAGGCCGCCGCCGCAACCGTGCCACCATCAACGGCCGCCGCCTCGGCGGCTCCCCTTGACGTGGCTGGTGTGGGTTCTTGGAGATCGTGCATGCGTTGCTGAGGGCAGCAGAGGTCTCAAGGCTCACTTAGCTAGTATGTGTAATGTGTGTCGGCTTCGTTCTCTCCTAGAAAGAAATATGCGCAGATTTCATGGAGTGTACTAGCAGTATTATTCTGATCATTTAGTTTCTCTCGTCCATGAGTTGGCTGTAAAATCTGCAAATGTTTCTTTTCCGGTGTAGAATGGAAGCGTTTCACCTAATAATACACATTATTCTGAAGCTAAGAGTGGTGCTGTATACCTCTACTTGATGAATGACAGTGTAAAACGATATACAAATATGCTGGAACGGGTTGCCTCTCCCTGGCCCCGGTTACATGTTATATGTGTATGGAAAACAGCCTTCCAATAATGGCTTTACAATATGGTACAATATGATATACATAAGTCTAGGAACTACCACAATCTAATGGGCCTAGACAATATACATGGACAATATCTTATATTATATTCTAACATCCTCCCGCAATCTCAGCCACTTACAAGGTTGAGATTGAATCTGAACTCCTTCAATTTGGCAGCCGAAACTGGTTTAGTAAAACCATCAGCGACTTGATCACTAGTGCTGATAAAACGAATGTCCAACAACTTTTGCGCTACCCGTTCACGAACAAAATGAAAATCAATCTCAATATGTTTTGTTCGTGTATGAAAGACCGGATTTGCGGAGAGATACTTGGCCCCAATATTATCACACCATAACCGAGCAACAGGAGAATGAGAAATCCCAAGTTCAGTCAGCAACCGTTGAATCCACATCATCTCTGCTGTAGCATTGGCCAAGGCCTTATATTCAGCTTCGGTGCTAGAACGAGAGACCGTCGGTTGTTTCCTAGCACTCCATGAGACTAGGTTGGGACCAAAGAACACAGCAAAACCGCCTGTTGACCGTCTGTCATCAACACGACCGGCCCAATCAGCATCAGAAAATGCACTGACAAGTGTAGAATTGGACTGCCTCAGTTTTAAACCTGGGTACCTTTGACATACCGCAGAATCCGTTTTACTGCACTAAAATGGACTGTTGTTGGCTTGTGAAGGAATTGACAAACTTTATTCACAACAAAAGACAAATCTGGTCTAGTAAGTGTCAAGTCCTGGAGAGCCCCAACAATACTTCGGTATTTAGTAGAGTCTTCTTCACCAAGACTGGTACCATCAGCAATGCTAAGCTTGTCCGAAACAGAGATAGGAGTATCAACTAACTTGCAGTTCCACATATTTGCACGCCGAAGAACATCAGTAGCATAGCGTTGCTGAGACAACACAAGACCATCTTGTCCACGCGTGACCTCAATACCGAGGAAATAGTGAAGATCACCAAGATCCTTCAATGCAAATTCTGCCTCAAGATCACGAAGAAGTGCTTTCGTTGCATCCAAGGATGAGCTAGCAATGATAATGTCATCAACATACACCAACACAAACATTGTGACAGATCCTTTACTGTAGAAAAAGAGAGATGTGTCACCCTTGGATGGAGTGAAACCCAACCGAACAAGCTTACCACAGAGACGTGCATACCAAGCACGAGGGGCTTGTTTGAGGCCATAAAGTGCTTTATCAAGTTTGCAAACATAAGAAGGATGGTTCTTGTCTTCATATCCTGGAGGCTGACGCATGTAGACCTCCTCTTCGAGAACACCATGAAGAAAGGCATTCTGAACATCAAGTTGACGTAACGACCATCCTTTTGAGACTGCCACAGACAAGATAAGCCTTATAGTCGCAGCTTTGACCAGTGGACTAAAAGTATCCTCGTAATCAATGCCATAGCGTTGTTTATACCCTTTCGCAACAAGACGAGCCTTGTACCGATCAATAGTCCCATTAGCTTTGCGCTTGACCTTATACACCCACTTGCTGCCGATGATATTTTTTCCTTTGGGCGCAGGTACGAGATGCCATGTTTGATTGTTGATCAAGGCATTATACTCTTGGTTCATAGCCGCAATCCATCGGTCATCATTCAAGGCAGCCTTGACATTAACAGGTTCTGCAGTATCAACTGAACTATGAAGGCCCCAACGAATAGTGCCATCGGTGTATTGCTTCGGCTTCGTAATGCCATGTTGGAGCCGTGTGCCATGGCGTCGAGGTGGTGAAGAAGAATCAGCCACAACAGAGGAATCAGCAGGAGCAGCGGCCTCAGAAGATCCAGGAGGGACATTTTCTGGCAGCGCATCAGGGCTCGGATTGGCTGTGGCGCTCGGTGACGCAGCAACGCTCGGTGACGGCGTAGAAGATCCAGGCGCCATCGGCGGGGCAGGCGAGGCATCAGTGCCCGAGCCAAACGCGTCGGGTGGAGCGGGAGCAAACGCCGATCCCGAAGGGGATCCTGCCGGCAGGTCAATACGAGGAGCAGGCGAAGCAGCTTCGAATCCTGTGCCGGCGTCATCGTGTTGTGTCATATCCGAAGAACACATGAAATATGGTTCGGTTTGCATCGTTTCACCACCAGATTTTTCCAAATTTGATCCTGCAACATCCACATCAGTAGAGGAACTTGTGACAGCATTAGTAGCGTCAGAATTAATCATACATTGATCAAGTATATGCGCATCCCCAAAATCATGTGATGGATTTTTAAGAATATCAGGGAGTAGGTCAAGCTCTGCTCGAAGATGAGCGCCTACATTTGGATGAAGCTGGGAGAAAGGATATACTGTCTCATCAAAAACAACATCGCGATAGACGTAGATACGACCTGTTTTGGGATCTAAACACTTGAACCCTTTATGGAGGTTGCTATATCCGAGAAAAACACACCGTAGTGACCGAAATTGGAGTTTTTTGTATTATATGGTCGGAGGTTGGGCCATATAGCACAGCCAAAGGTTCTAAGGAAAGAATAATCTGGTGAAGTACCAAGGAGGCGATCATGAGGTGTGTTACCTGAGATAACTTTTGAGGGTAAACGGTTTATGAGATAAATAGCGGTTAAGAAAGCTTCATCCCAATATTTGAGTGGCATGGATGCATGAGCGAGAAGGAAGAGACCTACTTCGACAATATGACGATGTTTGCGTTCGGCGGAGCCATTTTGTTGGTGGGCATGTGGACACGACACATGATGAGCAATACCAAGACATGTAAAGAAAGAATGAAGAGACTGATACTCTCCACCCCAATCTGATTGGACAGCTAGTATTTTGTGATTGAATTGTCGCTCAATCATGTTCTGAAAATCATGAAAGCATTAGAATACTTCAGATTTGTAATGCAACAGATAGATCCAAGTGAACTTGCTATAATCATCAATAAAGCTCACATAGTAGGAATACCGACCTATAGAAATAGGAGCCTTCCCCCATACATCACTGAATACAAGTTCAAAGGGTTTAGATGAAACACTGTTTGACCTAGGATAAGGTAACTGATGGCTCTTGCCCATCTAACATGCATCACAAATCACACCTTTATTGGACTCTTTGGAAAACAAAAGCTTATGACGACTAAGAACTTGTTGAACGACAGTCGACGAGGCATGTCCTAACCGACTATGCCATATAGAAGTAGAGGGCTTGAAGGTGCTCAAGACTTGTTTATTCGGTGGAGACTGATTGGGTAGACCGGGTTTCAATGGATAAATGCCACCTTCACATCTGCCTTCGAGGAGTGTCTTCCTCGTCACCTGTTCCTTAAGAGAAAAATGTCATGGGTGAAGCTCAAGAAAAGCATTGTTATCTTTAACAAGATGATGAGCAGAAACAAGGCTTTTGTTTGCATTTGGGACATGAAGAATATTATTCAAATGAATATCACGAATTGGAGAGTGCAAAGCACTATGACCAATATGATTGATTTCTATACCTGCCCCATTTGCTGTGAGCACTTGTTCTCCTCCATGATACCTGTCACGGAAAGAGAGCTTCTCCAAATCACCAGTTATGTGGTCGGTGGCTCCAGAGTTGACATACCAATTTGTATCTGCCCCGTAGGGCACTGTATTCACCGAAGAAGCACTCTTAGGCGGAGGGCCAGTGAAGTTAGGGTTGAATCGCTTGAAGCAGCGTACCACCATATGGCCCTCTTTTCCACAGAGCTGGCAGAAGATGCCAGCCTAAAAATTTCGACCACCACCGCCACCATTCTGACCACCTTGGCCACCATTGCCGCGGCCACCATTGCCACAGCCACCACCGCCGCGACGAAAACCACCGTGGCCACCATCATCACGGCTGCGGGACTGGTTCGAGGAAGATCCTCCATGGCCGCCTTTGGCAGCCATATTGGCAGACGACTGAGATCTGCCTCCATGAATCTCTTTGCGCTGCTCAAATGCAACAAGCTGGTCACACAACTCATTGACTGATATGGGTTCAACACGAGTCGAGACAGCAGAAACAATCGACTCAAACTCCTCACCAAGACCGGTAAGGATGTATGCCACGAGCTATTCATCTTCAACTTTACGGCCTGCCAAAGTCATGTCATTGGCAAGGCCTTTCATCTTGTCGACAAACTCGGCCACCGTTGACGATCCCTTGGTCGCCGTGGTAAGGGCCATACGCGTGGAGATCACACGTGCCCTAGACTGGAAGGCATGAAGATCTTGGATAGAAGCCCACAGCTCGGCAGCAGTCGTTGCCTTGGCAACTTGGCCGAAGATCTCTTTGGAGAGGGAATTGAAGAGGTAGCTGAGGACTATCTGATCCTCGGCCATCCACTTCTCATAGGCTGGATTGGGCACCGGGTCAGCCTTCTTCCCATCTGCGGTGGAAGCCTCATCTGGAAGAAATTCCGCTGGTGGCGCGGCCGTGCTCTGGATGTATCCAGCCAAGCGAGCACCCTTGAGCGCAGAAGAAACGGTAGCATGCCACATGGTGTAATTCCCACGCTTGAGCTTCTCAGAGACAGCGGGGAGAAGCCCGAAGGCGAGAGGAGCATTGGCAGAGGCGTCCGCCATTGATGAGGGAGAGGGAAAAAAGGATTGGATCAACTTCCGTGAGGAAGAGTACAGGCATCTGATACCATGTAAAACGATATACAGATATGCTGGAACGGGTTGCCTCTCCCTGGCCCCCGGTTACATGTTATATGTGCATGGAAAACAGCCTCCCAATGATGGCTTAACAATATGGTACAATATGATATACATAAGTCTAGAAACTACCACAATCTAATGGGCCTAGACAATATACATGGACAATATCTTATATTCTAACAAACAGCAACGACGAGCGCTATATATCATATCTTGTTGTCTTATGAAGTTGTGAACTTATGATACGATCTGCTCTCGAGCAGAAGAAACCTAAGAACCACACTGCTGTGGAAATTGTTTTTAAAACAAGGTTCTAATATATGATGGAGAGGCTTGGAGGCGACGCAGCGTGGGCGAGATGCACTACGAAGGTTCTTCTGTGTGAGTAAAGGCGGCATGCACTGACGATACGGACACTACACACCAACGACCGCTAAGTGCATGCATGTTATGCTAGAGGCGGGCTATGCTCACCCGTTTGGTCATCTATACTGTACAATAGATGCGATGAACTCGGCTCTACTACACGTACTTTCACTGCCACTATTCATCAAGAAAATAATGTACTACCCATCAAACAATATGTATGCAATAGTATACGCGATACTGCCTGTACTATGCCATTATATATCCAAACTGTACCCGATTTCGTTTCAGATATTTAATTTGCACCATATAATTAAACCCGCTGCCTAGCTCGTTTCCTACGGCAATTGTTTGGGATACAAAGGCAATAGCCCTTGGACACGTCGTTCGATCGGTTGTTGGGACTTGGAAGGGACGCCAGTGTCCACTGTCGGAAGACGCATGCAAGTGAGTCGTCGCCTCGTCCGACCATCATATCGCAGTTCAATGAGAAATGGTACTAGTACTGCTATATGGTCTTGTTTAGTTTATCAAATTTTTCTTTAAATTCACTATGAAAAAGAAGATTCCATATCACATCAAAATATCGGCATATGCATGGAGTACTAAATATAGATAAAATTAAAAATTAATTGCACAGTTTTGTTGTACTTTACGAGATGAACATTTTGAGCCTAATTAATCAATGTTTAGACAATTTTTACCAAATACAAACGAAATTGCTACAGTGTGACGTGGCGTTTACTATGCAAAATTTGCCTCCAAACTTTAGTATCTAAACGAGGCCTATATACTGATTCAGTTGCTTGGAGCAGAACTCAAACGCGTGTTTGATCGAGGAATCAGGGAAGCCGTGCCATTTTCATATGACCCAGCGTCCAGCGAGGACCGCAACTATGCGCGCGGCAGCTAGCGGGCAGCCACCCGACAACCGCAAGTCCGGGACGAAATGTCCAGTTGCGTGCAGCCGCCCGTGGTGATTCGACTACGAAAGTAGTACGAACCGAGGCCTCGTTCTCTTGGGGCTTTGAAATCAGAAAGTTGAATTCTGAACTTCTGTAGCACTTTTGTTTGTATTTGATAAATATTGTCTAATTATGGATTAACTAGGTTTAAAAGATTTGTCTCGTGATTTAGAACCAAACTATATAATTAGTTACTTTTTTTAATCTATATTTAATGTTCTATGCATGCGGCTAAAGATTGATGTGATGGTGATGTGATGGGGAATTTCAATTTCAACATCGAAAGAGAACAAGGCCTTGTTCTCTTTGGCATTTGAAATCAGAAAGTTGAATTCTAAACTCCTGTAGCACTTTCGTTTGTATTTGACAAATATTGTTTAATTATGGATTAACTAGGCTCAAAAGATTCGTCTCGTGATTTAGAACTAAACTATATAATTAGTTACTTTTTTTATTTATATTTAATGCTCCATACATGTGGCTAAAGATTGATGTGAGGGTGATGCGATGGAAAATCTCAATTTAAGAGAACAAGCCCCAAAGCCCGAGTGCATTTTTTTCAAATCTGACTTCAGAATTGACATGGTCCCCCGATCCATCACACTACAAGTCTGAACTCTCCACATCCCGCGCCCCGACAACGCGGACTGCTTCCAGAACGGAAGACGCATCAGCATGAGCACTCACTCAAGCAAGGTCTCGTCATCGACATGCCATCATCAGGTGCCAGCAAGAAATGTCGGCAAGTGATTGTTTAGTTCCCCAGATCGTCGGTAAAAATTGTCCAAACTTTGAGTGTTTAGTTCCCTAAATTTATCTCCCAAATTTACTGGATAAAAAAAGATTCTCCATCACATTAAAATGTCAGCAAATGTATGGAGTACTAAATGTAGATGAAATCAAAAACTAATTGCATAGTTTTATTGTACTTTGCAAGACGAACATTTTGATCCTAGTTAATTAAAGTTTGAATAATTTTTACCAAATACAAACGAAATGCTACAGGAATTCTGAAACAGTACTTTTCAACCCCAAATCAGAAATCTAAACACGGCCTTAGACGCGACAGCAACATCAGAAGACTTTTGACAGGCAGGATTCGCCTAACTCTGCTCTTATAGTACGATATAAACTCGATCGTCGCGGAATACATTACACTGCACTATTGCTAAGGCAACCTTGTGGAGCGGACACTGGGCCCAGCTGCATCACCCTGTACATCGCCAAAAGATTAATTCACACAATGCACGGGCAACGGCTGACTAGGCCCTCACCACCTCAGCTGCTTCACTCCTTTCTTCTTGACAACAGCGTCTAAGCGGCCATCGACCATGCTGGTCTGCAGGTCCATAAGGGACCACCGGATGTGGCCTGGCGGAGTCTCTGTGATGCCACGTCGGACTTCAATGTGGCCATGGGGGTGTTGGGCTTCTTCATCATCAGGTCATCCTCCAGCAGTATCTCCGCCACACGTACGTGACAGTATGCTGAATGCTACCCCAACAAGAACCCTAGAGTAGCTAGGCCTCCACAATTGCATGCCCAACGTCCTGCATCCAGTGGCCATTCTCCAGCCAATGTTCAGAGATTTGCAGCATTTTAGAATTTAGGCCTATCGAAATGTCGCAGGGCAATGTACGTCGAACTTACCACATTGTATTGAACCTTTAAAACATCTATAAAAGTCGGAGGCAGGTTCGGATATCTGGACTTCAGAAGCTGCACAAGAGTGTCATCCCTTTCGATGCATGCGGACATCTTGTCAAGTTCCGATGAGCCATCCTTCATGAAGCTCCAGGAATGCCGTACGTACTGGGGACTTCTTGCTTCTTTCCTCTAAAATTCTTTGGTTCCATGCAAACACTGCACCCTCCAACCTGTTAATAGCCTCCAGCACACTATGCTCAATTTTCAAACTGAGCGAAACAAATATTTCCTCTATAGGAATATACTCTGTGGTTATAGCCTGATACAAATCTTCACCCTGCAAGCTAGCTCTCCCAGACTGCAAAGAACAAAATTTTTACATTGCATCAGAATCTCATTCAATCGGTGACTAATTTTGTAGGCAAACGTGAATCTCAAAGTTGCTGCGATATCGCCAGAAGGCAGTACTAAAAACATGTGATCAAATTAAAGTAGATACTTGCCTTCGGACGAAGGGCATCCATAACAGCTGCCGGAATAGGCATGTGGAATAGGACTTGTTCGTTGATGGATTTTGCAGCTTTGAGGATCTGATGAACAAGCTTAGCCTGAAAAACAAGCCTTTTTCGCTGAAATTGAGATAAACCTTCCTCAGGGACACGGGGAGATGGGAGCCACCACTTTTTAGTCTTCCTTGGACCTGTAATTTTGCCCCTACCATCAGCTCTGCTACCACTCTCCTCATACCATAACTCTGTATCTATCAGAGTCCATCACTTCCTGCATATTTTGTGCATACAACATTACTAAATACAAAATATGCCATAACGAGTTGTGAGAATGCTACAGAGCAAAGATGAAAAATGTCCTAATCATGCACATGCATAGATTAGAGGACAACAATATACAATGAGCATCGTATCAAGCTTCTGCCGGGCAGGAAGGTTCACGTACGTGAACATCTGAGCGCGCCTTTGGAGCCATAATCTGCATGGTTCAGTTGAAAAATAACTAAGATTATGAATCATTTCACTTTACAACAAGATATAGAGCAAGTGAGGAACACTTTATTTGGAGACTAATCACCTCAAACGTGCATCCATCTGCCCCGCTTTGCTTTGTCGGAACCAGCTCCACCATGTAAGTTGTAGGAGACAGCAACCAGTCCATTTTTTTTCTCCACCTGATCTTTTTCTCTTCACATAATGGTTCCAGCTTCCAGAGTTCTCCAAAAACAGTTGCTGTAACATGTCACCCTTTTTCTATCATGATCAAGGAGCACATGGAAACTACAATATACACAAAGCAATTTGCTTCGAAAAGTATACCAGAGAGATTGGTTATGCCATTGGACAAGGCCACAGCTGCACAAACGCCCCTAGCTTCTTATTCTTTTGTGATCCCTTTTCTTTTGATATACTGCTGGAGTCTTATTGTATCATTTGCAGATTGAGGTGTTACATCCAAATCAGCAGCAGCGTGGAGAAGGGAAATTACTAAATTATAATTTGCACTATAGTAAGCAAGGTAGTGAGAGATGTTTAAAGGTAGACTTTTTTCATGACCTCATGGGATCAGTGTACTAATTGTTTACATCTGACAGAGCAACATGATATTGTAACACAACTGAGTGTGTCACCTCCAAAAGGCATTGCATTTGAAGCAACATAAATGATGATGGGCTGAAGGGCACCATCCCTGCCTATCATGAATGATGATTAATCTAAAGCTATTAAGGTCCTAAAAGCGAACACAGTATATTAGTAAGTTGTTTAACTTTGTCACGGTCCCCTTCTCCCTACCTAAATATGAAGCATTGTTGTGAGGCACATGATATGGTCTATGGTCCTTTTTTATGTGCCAGGATCATATGAAAAATTCTGAATTTGACATGAGTGAGTTACGAACGTGCCACTTCTGAAAACAGTGTTGTGTGAATTCCTTTAAAGAAAACCTGCTTAAAACGTTGAGTTGCGCAACACTATAAACGACTAGGTGATACCACACGCGTTGATGCAGGAATTTCTACAAAATTTGAAGATGCAATTTGAAAGTAAAAACACTAAAATGATTGCATCGCAATATTTTTTGCAAACAACAATGTAGAGGAAA
>DXKC01035928.1:0-10744 GCA_031170775.1 Cymbopogon citratus
AGAGGTGACTGGAAGTGCTCGAGTTCTTTGCTTGCACCTGTACGCCCCCTGCATCCTCTCGTATTTTGGTTCACCAAGTCTCCCATCTGCTGCTCGAGTTCTTTGCTTTGCGTCATAGATGGACTGGTGCATACTCTGCTTTTTATATTATATTATTGGCCTGCCACATACGAGGTACTACTTGCTTGTCCTTGAGTAGTGGTAGTACTACTTAGCTGTACTCCCTCCCGTATAAACTGTCGTTCTGGGATGGATTTGTACTGTCCTCATTCATTGGCTTTGGTCAGCACCTGGACTTTCTCCTATCTACATACATGCAGTCTCCGATGAATCTGCCTCCACACTAGGACGACAGAAGCATTGGGACAGAGGGACTACAAATATAGTAGTAGTATGTGCTAACCTCAATAATTGTGAATAAACGAGGTATATATGTGCTGCACTTTCTAGCATATAAGCAAATTCATGGCGCCTAAAATGTGCATATGGCGTCGCCTGGGCGTCCGCCATAAATGCCTACGCGTTGTGAAGGGGGTCGGGCGCCGCGCCTCGCCGCAGCGCCTCAAAAACATTGCTTGTGTTGCTTTTTCAGTTTGTGTTAGTTCCCTTTGGTGAGATCCCAGAAAGTTGTTCTGTTAGTGTAACGGCTGTGGTGTTTAGCCGCTTCAGCTGTTCGTTGTTGTCAGGTCAGATCCGCGTAGCGGATGTCGGGCTTAGCCCTTTTATGTATGTTTTAAGCTCTACGCATTCACTTGTGAATGTCAAGGCTGGGATATTTATTCCGCAATCTAAAAAAAAAAAGACCAAAATTACATATTTTTACTACTGCTGCTTTTATACGTAACGCTTTTAAAACTTTCATGGATTCATCAGGTACTCCTACTGTCCAGAAAAATTAGGACAGGGCGCCTGATTTTCGAATAAGGAAGAGCAAGTGAATATCATGCAGCGCTGCTTTTACATGGCAGGGGCCAGGGCCGAAGTACAGATAATCGGCTCTCTGCTGTTCCAGTTCCAGGTTTTTCCATGAAACTGCCATTCCAGATACTTCACAGAAAATGTTCAACAATTACACAACAAAGAGAACTACCAACACCGTGCTTCAGATCCAGTCACAACATTTTATTCCAAAATCCAAGAAAAAAAACAGCGAACATAATGCAATTGGAATCAGGATTAACTTGCCTTGTATAGTGGACTAGTTCATCATCCTTCGAATAATTCTCCTATCATCTTCTCTAGTTTCCTAGGAGTTAGTTTCCTGGGAGTAAACCTTGGGGTGAAGATGCTGTTATCCTCCAAGAATTGTGTGAACACTGGGATGACCTTGTCAACGACGGCTTTCCGCAGCCTTCTCCGCATCACAGGGTCTGGGACCTTCCAGAGCTTTTGGGTGGCATAGGTCAGTTGGAATTTTGACTCAAACTTCCGTAGCGGTGACGAGCATCTAGTCAAGCAGCAAGGCATCAACACAGGATCCTGCAAGCATTTCAGCACTGGTGCCCAAGACACATGGAGATAACTGTTGATGTGGTCATAGATTTTGCTGTTGAGGGGCACCATAGCGAAATCCAAACGCCCAATTGTGCCAAAGTGCTGGAGTAAGTAGTAGAGATTGTTGGTCAAGAATAGAAACCTGAGGCTCTCATCTGGGAAGGACGCCAGGGATGGCATCGTGGAAGGTCTTATCTCTAGTGAGGAGACCATCTCCATGATGAGGTTGGAGACATGGCTCACGTTTTCATTCTCAGACACAAACTCACCACGGAGAACTGCATCATGTAGAATGCGATTCACCAAACCGTAATTGGCCCAAAACACCTTGGTGTAGCTTACTATGGAGTTCGTGACCTTGTGAATGTCACTTGAACCGCCGCCGTCGTCCGTCCAAGTCCAGGCCATGACAATATTCATGATCTCAACAATTGTAGCCCATATGGCCTCATCTAACTTGGTCAGGTCTGCTGACAAAAGGTCTCCCATCTTACCCTCATCAGTAGATTCTACTTGTAATGACAGGATATTCTGGGAAACCATGGAAAGGGCTTCATGCATGTCTATTAGTGCCTGGAGCTTCTCAGCTGTTGCCAGTGCCCCCGGCTTATCAGTAGTTTTTGCGGTAGCAGCAATGTCGACGAAAGGCAGCATCTTGAGCACAGCTGCTTTGACTAGTTCTGCAAATTCAGAAGCAGATGGCTGATTGCTCGTTCCTTCATCATGGTCCTGCTTCTGGCTCTGGCTGTACCATCCATCGAGACACGTAAGGATGGATTCAGCGATCTTTCGTAGAGCTAGGATCCAGCTCTCCGCAAGAAATTGGAAGCCGTGCGAGGTCACGACGACGCTCCTCGAAGATTCATGTGTTCCGGCGAGGTGGAGAACCCAGCCGGCGTCCAGCTCCGAGAGCCACATCTCCAAGGCACTGCGATCATCACCACGGAATTCCTGGACCAGGACCTTGATATGCTCGAGCTTCTTTGCCTTGTCTTTCGCGAGCTCCTTGGCTACATAAAGCTCCTCCTCCGTGTTTTCTTCCACGACCGGCGCCGTGGACGGAAACGGATGGAGATAACGAGGCCGCGGTTCTCCGGCTGAACCGGAGGTGGCGGTGTAGGTGGTGGTGGTACCTGAAGTGGTGGTGCTATCGCCACCGGTAGGCGGCAGCAAACTGCCTCCGCCGTTGGCGACATGCTCGCCGCTGCCCCTCGGTCTCAGCCATGCTCTCCTCCAGGGCCAAGCTGAGGCCACAGCCATGTCTTCCTCCAGCTCCTCCTCCGCGTTTTCTTCCACGACCGGCGATGACGTTGGCAGAGGCATAGATGAGGTAGCGGAGATGGTGCCAGCGGTGTAGATGCTACCTGCAGTGGTGCTGTTGCCACAGGTAGGATGCAGCGAACGACCTCCGCCGCTGCCCCTCGATCGCATCCATGCTCGCCGCCAGGCTGAGGCCACCGCCATGCGAGCGGCTCACACTGCTGGAATGGAATCAATCAATCAATCTAGAGAGCGATGCAAATGAAATTTAGTTTTATGCTTCAATCGAGTCAATAATGAATCAAAATCAACCTCTCAACAAAAGTCCACAAAGCGTGTTAACCATGCCATGACGAGTGGGCCTTGCCAATTTCCAGGTGACAAATTAAAGGTGTCCATTGACTTTGACCTGTACCATACCAGTGTAGCCGTGTAGGATGTAGCTGAAATTTCTGGATGTTTATGACGCGGTGTTGATAATTGAAACTGGCAGCCTGACCTCATCTAGATTTGATCTAAATCAAACCTTCTCAAAACTTTAGCCATCTCAGAAATTCTTCTGTTTTTTTATGTGGTTTGGTGGAAAGGTTTGGTTTTCTCCTGCTAATAAAAGTTCCTCGGCACTTCTGATCTCTTGATGAGTTCCAGAAAACGACTCTAAAATCTATATCTCCTATAAGAATAAACCTCACTAACTAATTCTCTCAACATGCAAGCTATGCATATCAACAATCCACCAGAATTTGCAATTATAGCCAAATGGTACATATAATTATGGTAGTTTCTCTTCATCCACTACCATGCATGTCGAATCAATCACTAAAATTAATTCAGGATTGTTTCATTCATATAACTATAAAATTTAAATAGTCTAATTTTTTTAAAATTATTTGGAATACCCGCAGCAACTCTATACCTTGAAAAGGCAGGATTGCTTTAGATCGCATCTTGTATTGATTATTTCATCCCCTAGATGACGATTTCAAAAGCTTGAACCGCAACTTTTGGTTAGAGTGACTACATGCAAGGTCTTTTGCAAATAGTATATTTCAAAAACATAAAGTTTAAATTGTGACCCTAAATGATTTTAAATTAAAAATGGCATTACAACTTTAATATAAAGTTTGTCTTCATCCCACATGATTTTAAAGATTTTTCGTGCTGCAATTTTTATAAAGTGAGGACAACATTGTCAGCCGCATTTAGAAATCGATTCCTAAAGATGAGAGTGGATTTCGCACCTACAAATAGAGTGCATTTTCTAGAGGCAGCTAAAATCGTCTCAACAAATATATCTATTAGACTATTTATAGAGATGATTCTTGATATAGATCCATCTATGCAAAAGAGAGCACCTCTAAAAATTGTTTTTATATAATGATCCAAGCAAAATTGATCGTGCTTAATTTTTATGATTATCTATGTAATTAAAAAGTACATGATTTTTAGAGGTCCCAAATTCTTTTGTTTTTGATAAAAAAAAATGCCAAAAGATAAAAGGAACAAATCAGTAGTTATAGGACCGACAAGCAGTCCTCAATCAGGCCGATAGGCGATAGCATAGACCCGACATTGACGTTCTATTTTTTTTCTTAATCTCGTAAAAGGTTTGCGCGTATTTCCATTAAGTAGAAGAGTTTTAGAAGTATAGGGATATCTTACAAAATTTCCAAAAAAACACATGCATCCCTCCCTGGTTCCTTCTATCCTATTACTCATTGTAGAAGACAAACTTGGTTTTTTGCCCCGGCCTGCACCGAAAGCTCGGCTTCGTGCTTGATCATCGTCCTGAGCATGTGTACATCAGTGCTGGCTCTGTGGAAGCAGCAGACATTCCTCTCCTTCCAAACTTTCCAGACGATCAATGCGGAAAGGGAATCTGAACTGCTCCCCCAACAAGGATGTTGATATTCTTATCGGTTGTCATCGGAACATGCAGTCTTCTTATCGGCAGTTGGAAGGCCGACATATTGACTTGGGAGGGCTGATAACTCATGGTCAGCTGGGTGCCAAAAACTGATTGCCTAGATCTGAACATGAATATGATACCCCATTTCCAATTGCCCAACCCTCGAGCGCTCCCAAGGGGCGACTGGGGGGTGACCTCCACCACTACCAATAGCGGCCCCTCCCCGTGCTCCCTCCGTCTGCTACTGTCGTTCGCCTACTCACGGCGGCGGCTCGCACCAGGCCCAAAAAAGGCTGCCCGTGCGCAGCCTCACCTAGCTACCACCTCGACCTTCTCTCTCTCTCTCTCTCTCTCTCTCTCTCCCACCCTTCCCCACCGCCACCTCTTCCCCTCCAGCTCTGGCCAGATCCAGACAATTGGGTGGACGGCCGCACGAATCCTGCTTTGGCCAGATCCAGGCGATTGGGTGGAAGGCCGCACGGATTTGGACCTCCTATGACCAAACCGTTGCTCTTGTGGGCGGTATGCGGCGGTCGACGGTCACGCTGCTCCTCCATGGCTGTTGTAGCCTAGGCGGTGGTGGCAGCACTTTGCAACCCGGGTATCGTGTCGATCAGATGTTGTGGTCGTGGCGCTATTGCCCGAGCAGGCCGTTGGGCCACAAGGTTGGGGCACTGCTTCCCCACTGTCCGCCCCGATCCTCGATCGACACCTATCTCCACTGGTGAACCAGCTGATGTGCGGGGTGGATTCGGGCCTCTGGCAAATGGATCTATGGCTTTGCGGCCAGTGGTGCGGTGCTTCTCCCCCTCGTGGGGGTGGTGCCTCTGGTGCATGGCACTTCAGGCGAGAATGCTCAGTCCGGTGGTTGTCAAGCAGATGACGGTAACGCCTTGGCGCCACATACCTCCTTAGAGGCGTTGTTCACTGAACCGCCCCATGCTCCTATGCCAGCAGCTCCGGATTCTAGGTGAAAGCCTGGCCTTAGAAGCCTCAAAGGCCAGGGGCGACGACATCCATGCCTCGGCCATGGGTGTCCCCCCCTTCCTGAAGGAGTCGCTGAAGAATTGGCCTACCTTTTGCGAGTGGTTCCTCGTGGAGTCCCTCAATGTGCCTGTTGTGCTTCATTTCCACTTGCATTGGTCCATCATGTAACTGTTGATCTGGATCAGCATGTTATCGTGGATATTGTAGCGGATGCGCTTTGCCGATACTTCTTTCTTCAACGGATGCTTGGCTGCTGGGGGGTTCGTTGGCGGATGCTTTGCCGACGTCTGGTTCAATTCGTTGGTAGATGCTTTGCCGTTGTTGCTACTGGACGGTCGTCTATGTAGGCGATCTTTGTGGTGTTGTATCTTTTTTCTTACGGGCTCAGTTCTCGTATGTTTGAGGTGTCGTGGGCCGTCGCTCTCTTTTGTATCTTTTTCTTGTTCTTAATTTCTATTCTGGGTAACTCGCCACTTGCTTGGTGATTTGTAACCTGTGCTACGAGGTTTCAGGTTTCTCTTGTTTGTTGTGTCATGTAATTCTCTCTGTTTAATGAAACACGGGCTACATTCTCCGATCTCGAAAAGAAAATTGCCTAGATACAAGAAAAACCATATCTTGTTTTTCTTTAGCTACTAGGCCACTTCCAGTCCGCCGCTTTGAACCTCTCTGTTCTCGTTCGGGTCTCCGGCCAGGGAAACCACCCGTACTGCAGCAATACAACAGGGTTCCTTCGATTCATCATCCAGCAAGTTGAATTTGTTTGCCTTTCCCTTGTAGAAGAGATTCAGCTACTGATCTTTGCTTCTGAAAGCAGCTATGTTTTGTTGGCTAAAGAAGTTAGCTATCTTAGATTTAAAACTTTCGGCTTTTTCACTCAAAAATTTCGTCCAATTTTGGAGTCACATTCAAATATGTTTGGCCAATTTTTGCAACGAACGAAATGTACTGAAAATCGCGAAATGCATTTATGCCGGCGGGATCCGATTGCGTGAACGGCGATGTTTATTTGCACTATGCTGTGACTGTGAGTGTGGTGCCGATAATGCAACAGGGAAAGCGATCAATAAGATCGAGTGATGCGCGCACGGAAGGGACAATAATCCATGCTTGGCCACGCGCGCGGCGCCGTGGCATGCAAGGAAAGTATAACCACACACATGCATGCTAGAGTAGAGGCTCCAAAGACTCAAAAAGACAAAGAGAGCACAGTCCACCATATATCAAATCCCGGCCGTTTCCTCAGAAATCATATCAAATCCCAGTTCACTACTCAGTCCATGCATGCATGTGTATGTGTTAGCTAGCAGTGTGATCGATCGATGGCGGAGTGGTTTGAGGACGTGGAGAAGACGCTAGACGAGGCCGACCCGTCGTCGGAGGTGTTACGGTGGGGAAGACGCTGCATCTTCCGCGTGCCTGCGTGCATCAAGGACCTCCATCCCAGGGCGTACCGGCCGGAGCTAGTGTCGTTGGGCCCCTTCCACCACGGCGACCCGCAGCTGCTGCCGATGGAAAAGCACAAGCGCCGGGCGCTGCGGCACCTGGTGCGGCGCGCCAGCCGGCCACTGATCAAGGACTTGGCGGCCGCCGTGCAGGACGTGGTGGAGCAGCTGGAGAGCGCGTACGGGGACGACCTCGATGCCGAGTGGCTCGGCTGCGAGGGAAGGAAGCGGTTTGTCGAAATGATGGTCGTCGACGGCTGCTTCCTACTGGAGGTGATGAGGGTGACCATCCTCGACGGCATGAGGAGCCACTACGCGCCCAACGACCCCATCTTCAGCCACCATGGCGTGCTCTATGTGGTGCCCTTCATCCGCCGCGACATGATCATGCTCGAGAACCAGCTGCTGTTGCTCCTTCTAGAGAAGCTCGTCGCCGTCGAGACTGCCAAGCCTACGGTACGACGTAATCTCTCTCTCTTTTTTTTTAGGAATTACGTTACGTAAATTGTATATACTTTTCATGCCTTTTAACTTCCGTTCTAAATTATAATACGTTTGACTCTTTGACTTCAAGTTTGATCACTCGTTTTTTTAAAAAAAAATTATGCAAAATATCCCTCCCCCCCCCCCACACACCCACCGAGCTCACGACCTGCCGCCCCTGCCCACCCTGTTCTCGCGCGGTCTCACCCCCACGCCGGCACCCGCCCTCGCGCCAGGCTCGGCGACCTAGCCACTGCATGCTACCCCAAGCCAGCTATTGTTTGCCTCCGCGCCACCCACGCACGGCTTTGCATTGCATTGGCTATTTTTGCTCTTGAAAAATAGTTTAAAATATTATACCAATAATGATACACAGCGGGAGTCTGGATGAACCCAACTACCTAACCCACCCGTGCCGCACGCCGCCTCCTGCATTCCGTCTTATCCTAACTCAGACCACTCACTTCTGCAGCACCCATGCCCCCTTGATCCCCATTTACAACGCATCCATTGATCGTTTTGCTTCCTAGCCACCACCGGCTCCTTCCACCACCACAGCGTCCTTCTCCTCCACCCTATCAACTCCTTCCTCCAACCCAGCGTACTCCTCCCCAGCTCGGTGGTCTTCTCCCTCACCCCGTCACTCGATGTGTGGAAGCGGTGGCCACACCACGGCAGCACGTTGTCGCCGTCGACTGTCACGCGGTGTCCTCGTCCCACCTCCCCTACCCCACCTTGACCCTCGACATCTCTCCCCCCCCAACACCACGGTGTCCTCCTCCCGCACTCCGGTGCCGCCCCTTTCCCTAGCGTCCTCACCCACCGGGAGGCGCCCCCAATGCCTATAGATCCGGTTGTCATAGCACTCCCTGCGCCTGGCGCTCTCTCCCTTTCTCCCTCTCCGCCTAAGTTGCACTCATATGTTTGTTGCATTGTTTGATATGGATGTTGCTGCAAAAGTAGATCAAGAGATATTGCACATCTTGCAATTGTTTCTTTAACAGAATCCGTGGGGCAAAGCCCCCGACAACACGAAAATAAATATATAAATAGCTAAAGAGTTTTTACAAAGGACTTAAAAAAACAAAGGAACTAAGATTATGTTTTGAGTGTTTTGAATGTTTCATCTGTCTTTTTCTGACGCATGTTTCAATTTGTGTTTATATAGATGTTGCATATGTTTCACACATACGTCGAGAACGTTGCAATGATCATGCTCGAGAACCAGCTGCCCTTGCTCCTTCTAGAGAAGCTCGTCGCCGTCGAGACTGCCAAGCCTACGGTACGACGTAATCTTTTTTTTTTAGGAATTACGTTACGTAAATTATACTACTTTTCACGCCTTTTAAATTTAAATCCGTTCTAAAATATAAGACGTTTGACTTTTTGACTTCAAGTTTGACCACTCGTTTGTTTTTTCAAAAATTATGCAAAATATCGCATCTTTTGTTTGGTTTGCTTTATTAATATATGTTCTTTAAGAATAATGACTTGAATTTGACCATGTTTGTATAAATTTTTGCTTGGATGTTAAATTAATATAAATCAAATTACGATGTTGTATGTAACAGTTATAAAATTTTATGTTATATATAGTTTCGGACAAAGGAACTAAGCATGCTCGGTTAGGTTTAAAATGATGAAACCTCACACCTGCTTGGAGAGCTAGACTTGACATAAGTACTTATATATTTTGAGCAAAGTGCATTGCCAGACCTTAAACATGTCTAGATGTATGATTACTTGGTTCGTCCTTATTTATCTCAAATTGCATATCCAGCCCTAAAAACTTGATTATGGTATCTTGAGGCCTCTATACTGTCAAAATGTAGTGTCCTCCCAATAAAATTGGTAACGATTATTATTTTACAGGATATATAACTTAATTGTAGTAAAATAAAGTGAACTTTAGCTGCTGTGTGGAGAACACTGATGAGTATGACTCCAGGAAACTTGAAGATTTTTCACTTTGGAAGAAAAATTTTGATCTTGAACCATTTCTAGCTGCACTCGTCAAACTAAAATCAAAAGCTTACCAACACCATGAATTAATGAATGAATGAATTAATTAATTACCAAGTGAAATATTGGCAGAAACTGAAGGTGCAATAAAACATGTCAGAAAAAGAAGGCAATGGAAGTAGTGACTTACTTGAAAGCACAATATTAGATCCTATATACCACATGCTTTATCGGTGGGAGGATAGTGCCATGTGGGACGGGATCCGGTACGGGAGTTTTGGACGGAAAAAAGTCAGTTTTTTAGTGGGGCCACAACAAACTAGCCTTAATAATCATCTCTTTGAGGAGCACTTTTTTAGGTGGGCTAATTACGAAAAACTAACTCTAATCCTCGTATTTGGATACTTTCGGGCTAGTTGAGCCCCAACTAGTTGAAACTAAGTCTAGCCCTTGGGCAAAGCAATTGTCTTGCAATAGTTGCCAGTACTAACTCCTCGTATTTCAATAATTTGCCCTTATGGTTGCAGCTTGTCCTATTTTGGTCCGCTACTCTTTTTAGGAGTTAGTACCTTCATGTAAATACTATACAAAAACTTTATTAATTCTCACAGTAACAATTGATGTGGATGTCATGTAGAAACTTTGGTTTATTTTAGAGTAGCAAATTTAGTATTACGTGGTAACAACTTCTTTTATAAATCTTCTAGCACATTCTTACATATAAATTGCTATTAAAATAAACTTCTTTGAAACATAGTCAACTGGGATCTAGTTTTTGTTCATCTTGTCACATATAACCTAAAAAACGGAATTGAAAAAGCAGAAGCGGTTCAAAAGTTATAGCTTTTTAAAAATCAAATTTAGTTTTGAAAAGCGTGCAAGGAGGGCTGGAGCATCAGGCGTATTCTTTCCTATCCAAAGCTGGGGTGCCATCGAGGCCTCGCGAGGAGAGCGGACATTGCGGAGACAGTTGGTGCGCAAGTGTGCAACGTGTGGTACAACAAGGGACACGTGTTAGCCGCTGAGTAGGGTCGCGTGTTTCACGTACGCGCGACGGGTCGCGGCTTATCGCTGTCCCTTGACATTCGAGATGACAGACTTGACATTCGAGCATTCCAGACCATTCTTTCTTTCTCTCCCTTTTCTGCAGTCCGGCTCTCTCTCAGTCTCTCTTCCAAATCACGTCTCTCTCTCTCTCTCTCTT
>DXKC01035930.1:0-17461 GCA_031170775.1 Cymbopogon citratus
GGTAAAGGAGGAGGAGACGAGGAACACGCTCCTCAGAGGCAGGTGTGAAGGTGGCCTCTACCCGCTTCGAGCCTCTACAAATAAATCTTCGCAGTCTTCGAATAAACATGCCTTCGGTGTGGCTCGGCCGACGGCGTCCTTGTGGCATGGTAGATTAGGTCATGCTTCGGCTCCAGTAGTTCGGCATGTGCTTAGTCGCCATAAAATTTCCTTTGTCAATGATTTGAATAATAGTCATGTGTGTAATGCTTGTCAACAAGGCAAAGCACACCAACTTCCTTATCCACGGTCTACAAGCATTTCAGATAGACCCCTGGATCTTATTTATTCAGGTGTGTGGGGGTCAGCTCCAACCTCTGTTGGACGGAAAAATTATTATGTGTCCTTTATAGATGATCATAGCAAATTTGTGTGGATCTATTTTTTGCGCCATAAATCTGAAGTGTTCCAAGTCTTCCACAATTTCCAGCAACTTGTCGAAAGAAAATTCAACAGAAAAATTCTAGCTGTGCAAACCGATTGGGGAGGAGAGTATCAAGCCCTAAATTCCTTCTTCTAGTGCATTGGCATCTCTCACCGAGTCTCCTGCCCTCATGCCCACCAACAAAATGGATCCGTCGAGCGTAAACACAGACACATAGTTGAAGTTGGTATTAGCTTGCTGTCTCACGCTTCCATGCCTCTGAAGTTTTGGGTCAAGGCATTTGCTACTGCTATCTATATTATTAACAGACTCACTTCTCGAGTCATCAATAATGAAACTCCTTTCTTTCGACTCTTTGGTCAAGAACCAGATTATAGCAATCTTCGCACTTTTGGGTGTGCTCGCCGGCCGAACCTTAGACCTTTTAACTCATGGAAACTTGAGTTTCGTTCCAAGCAATGTGTCTTCGTGGGTTATAGCAATCTCCATAAAGGTTACAAGTGTCTAGATCTAAAAGAAGGGCGCATATATATTTCTCAGGACGTTGTTTTCGATGAACACGTGTTCCCTTTCGCCTTGCTTCATCCTAACACCGGTGCCCAATTTCGAGCCGAGCTCCAACTTCTGCCAGATATACTCCAAAATCCTAACGATGGGGGTACGAATGATTGTGATGATAATATGCACTCTCCTTTGTCTACTGACCTGGTTTTGAATTGCAGAATAAATTCAGGTTCATCCGAAGAAAATTCGGGAGAAAATGATATCTATTTCAGGATGAATGGAGCTCCTACTGTGTGTCGTCGCATGTGTGCCCGCGTAGGGGACATCACTGAACCCGGGGCGGATACGCCTGGCAGCGCCGACACACCTGGTCGGCGATCGTCTTCAGAATCGTCACCAGGCGCGGTGTCTAGCGCGAGCGAGTTGGCGTCGTCCAGCAACGGATCTTCTGCGGGCAGGACGGCTCCTTTGGCACCGTCTTCGACTTCCGCTGCTGCCGTAGAGGATCCGGGCCAAGGAGGAGCGCCGGCCGAGACTGATCCAGCAGGATCCGGTGTGGTTTCTCTTGGATCCGGTGCGGATAATGGTGGTGTGAGCAACTCTGTTGCTGCTGATTCTTCCCTCGTGACCAAGGTTGCATGTCCTGTTACTCGGCTACAAAAAGGTATCACCAAGCCAAAAATTTACACAGATGGGACGGTTCGTTGAGGGATGCTTGTCTCCACATCTGCAGAAGAACCAGCAACTGTTGATGCAGCCTTAAGTGATCCCAAGTGGGTTGCAGCTATGGACTCTGAGTATCAAGCTTTGCTTCGGAATCAAACTTGGCGCCTAGTACCCCGACCTCATGGCAAAAATGTGATTGGATGTAAATGGGTTTATAAGGTCAAAAGAAGAGCTGATGGTTCTGTTGATCGTTACAAGGCCCGTTTGGTGGGAAAAGGCTTCAAGCAAAGGTATGGCATTGACTATGAAGATACTTTCAGCCCTGTTGTGAAGGCAGCTACTGTTCAGCTTATCTTGTCCAGTGCTGTCGCTAATGGCTGGTCGTTAAGGCAACTTGATGTTCAGAATGCATTCTTTCATGGGCTACTAGAGGAAGAGGTATATATGGATCAACGCCCGGGGTATATTGATAAACATCATCGTGGTTTTGTATGCAAGTTGGACAAAGCTTTGTACGGTTTGAAGCAAGCACTACGTGCTTGGTACTCTCGGCTCTGCAGTAAGCTCATTGCTCTTGGTTTTAAGCCTTCAAAGGCTGACACGTCTCTTTTCTATTATCAGAAAGGAGGGCTTACTATCTTTGTCCTTGTCTATGTGTATGATATTATTGTTGCCAGTTCATCGCCGGAGGCAACTAAGGTACTACTCGCTGATCTGCAACATGATTTTGCATTAAAGGACCTAGGTGATCTGCACTTCTTCCTTGGAATTGAGGTAAAGCGTGGCTCAAATGGGTCAGTGCTGTCACAAGCTAAATATGCCAATGATATTCTCTCAAGATCTGGAATGAATATATGCAAGCCTGTTGACACGCCGTTACCCAGCACACAGAAGTTGAGTCTTGCAGATGGCCAACGACTTGGGTCAGAGGACTCCACGCGGCACAGGAGTCTTGTTGGTGCATTACAATATCTTACTTTGACTCAACCGGACATTTCATTTGCTGTGAACAAAGTTTGTCGATTCTTGCATGCACCAACAACGGCACATTTCACTGCTGTCAGACGGATTTTGAGATATGTTCGTGGAACAACAAGCTTAGGGCTGCGGATTCACAGAACAAAGTCTATGGTGGTTAGTGCTTTCTCAGATGCTGATTGGGCAGGGTGTGTTGATGATCGTAGATCAACAGGAGGTTTTGCTGTCTTTCTTGGTCGCAATTTAATTTCTTGGACCCTTAGAAAACAGGCAACTGTGTCTCGTTCATCGACATAAGCCGAGTATAAGGCGCTAGCAAATGCAACAGCAGAGATTATGTGGATTCAGAAACTCCTTGCTGAACTTGATATTCCCTATGATCATGTTGCACGACTTTGGTATGACAACATAGGAGCTAAGTACCTTTCGGCAAATCCAATTTCATAGTCGTACAAAACATATTGATATAGATTTTCACTTTGTTCGAGAGCGTGTTGCACAGAGGACATCAGGTTCATTGCGTCAGATGATCAAGTGACAGATGGGTTCACCAAAGCTCTACCGATTACTAAGCTAGATCAGTTTAGACGCAATCTCAACCTTATTAGTGGCTGAGATTGAGGTAGGGTGTTAAATATTATGATATTGTCTATTTATATTGTGTAGGCCTATTGTACATTAGTAGTTCCTAGACTAGATGTATATATTGTAAAGCCAGCGTCGAGAGGCTTTTTTCCATGAATAGCTATTTTCCACGAATATATAATTTGTAACCGGAAGTCAGGGCCTCATCCCGTTCATCTAAACTTTTACACCCGTGCAAACATATGTAAATATAATAATATATAAAATAAAGATTTGCTAAGTTTGGTTAGTCTGGAGAAATATATATCATATAGCAAGATTTTATTTCAGAGCTCATAACGACACAATAATACCCAAAACACTAATTGATGCTGTTGTCAACAAATTGAACAAAACGCCGGTCTGGTCGTGCACAGTTGAGATGTAGAGGACATCTTTGTTCGAAACTTCTACATAATGAACTAGTCCAATCCAACGCCGGCGCTTGTGTTTCTAGTTTTCAACTGAAATCAAGAGTTAAGTTTCTTTATTCGTGAGCTATGGAGAAATCTTATTCAGTTGGATCTACCACGACCTCGTCTTTCGCAAAGCTAAATGCGGCTCCTCGACACAAGCAGAGAATGAAACAGAGCCGAACACAAACAACAGAACTACTAGCTATATATACTATTACATCCTGTCACAGCTACCACGGACGACAAAGCTACTTGGCTTCACGCGAGCCCCCAGGATGCTTCTCCGGGTTTCGACCGGCCGCGGGGTCGCCGTGTCCGACGGAGACCTTGGCCACCTCGGTGGCCGGGGTGCCGGGCCTGGCCTTCTGGTACAAGACGAGGTAGCCGATGACGCCGACGATGCCGAAGCCAACCAGCGCCATGGTGCCGGGACCGTACGGCAGCCGGCCGCGCTGGTGAAGCACCTCGCCGGGGCCCCGGCCCGGCGGGCGCATGGACGCCTCCACCCCTGCCGCACGCACCTCCTCCGGGCTCATCTTGTGCGTGTCGGCGTTGCGGCGCCACTCCTCCGTGCCGCTCTTGGCCATTGCGTGCTCTGCTCTCTCCCTGCCGCTCCGTGCCGCTCCGAGAGACTCCGTGCTGCAAGACAAGTTCGATCTGGAATGCGGCGAGAGCTTGGTAGTGCTTAGGTAATTTGTAGTAAGGCGCAAAGCGTGGTGGCGACGTGGCGTCGAGAATGGAACACGTAGCGAAACACGTGTTGGACATTCAAGCGCGACACCATGACCTAGCTACCAGATAGTGCTGGCTGGTGTTGGGAAGAGAGTGCCGGGATTTGTTTATAGTTAGTCGGTGCTACGCGTACTAAACAAGAATAGACGACCCACACGTAACACGTATGATGCATCCTTAGTCGGTGCTACGCGTACTAAACAAGGATAGAAGACGCACACGTAACACGTGTGATGCATCGAAGTGCACAAGTATATTGGGGCCTCGTTCTCTTTGCAAAAAATTATAAGCCAATGAATAGTACTATTTTCATCTTATTTGGCAAATATTGTCTAATCGTGGACCAACCAGGCTCAGAAGATTGATCTCGTGATTTCTAACTAAACTGTGTAATTAGTTATTTTTTACCTATATTTAATGCTCCATGCAAACGGCCAAAACTTGATGTGATGGAGAGAGTGTGGGAAAACTTGGAATTTGGATGTGAAGAGAACAAAACCTGTTACCATCCTTCCGGATGGACACTCTCCAAATAGCAAGTTTAGAATGGCAAATACTTTGGTACCATGGGAGGCACGAAAACGATACATTTATACCACTTTGGCATGCGTGGCAGTCCAGGTAGACATTCTAGCATGGCGGGCGAAGGGGAAATGACCATCCCTGCCCCTGGCTCTACACGCCCCTCATTTTTTCACGCACGCGCTGGCTCTGTCCCGTTCCCCTCCTCCATTCTCCCGCGACGCTCCGCCAGTCCGCCCCGACGCTGGCGGACGGAGGGACCGCGCCGCCACCAACGCCGCCGTGCCCAAGCCCGCCTCCATCGCCGCAAGCCCGCTTCACGCCGCCGCCCAACGCCCCATGCCGCCGCAACGCACTCTCGGCCGCGCCTAACGCCGTCCCCCACCTTGAGCATGTCCTTCCCTCATTGGAGTCAAGGTATGTACAGGGACCTCTCTCTCTCGATTTGATTACGCTGCAGCCAAGGCTTTTGCAGCAGCAGAAGTTGTAGCAGCTGCAGAGAGACAAATCATACCTGCATTTCAGATTGAGGATGCACCAGCATCAGCCCCTGTAGCTAGAAGGTATGCCAAAATGAAAATATGCCTTCCAGTGCATTGGCTAAAACTTACCGTTGCTAAAATTAAAATATGCCTTCCATTGACAGGAGTATTTGCTGGGACATGCAAGTTGAGGACCATCAAACAACAACATCGCTTGAGCCCCCTGCTAAAAAGATGACTCCAATGAAAAGGAAGGTCCTCGCTAGAAAGAAGCTGAAAAGCCCAGCGAAGAAAGGAAAGAAGTGAGCTGGACCAGCCGCCAAGACACATTTCATTTTGGTTGTAAAATGAAAAAACTTGTATCTTTTGATCGTGCTACTGCCTTCAGTTTTGGCAGAACATGTAATGTTGCTCATCGCCACCACTAGTGTGTGCCCAGAACTATGTATGTGGGCGCCCCGAACTTACATCTTTCATGTATGTGTGCTGAATTTATGTCCCAGAATTATGCCAACACTTGTGTTGCATCTAGTTAATGGAATGTTAGCTGTGTTGATGATGCAAATTAAATATTGTTTGTTGATGCAATGATTTGGTTCATATTGTGTGCTGATGCAATGATTTGGTTCATATTTTAATTTCATTTCCATTGTCCATTTAATCATAATATATTAGTACACATGCCCGAACAGAGAGGGCAGGGAGGTCTGGCGAGTGGAACAATAGCCAGGGGTAGGGGGGTCTTTTTCTGTTGCACTGCCAAGGTGGAAGTGTGATCTGGACTGCCACATAGGCCAAAGTGGTACAAATGTATCGATTCACTCCATTTGATGTACCAAAGTATTTGCCATTCTAAACTTGCTATTTGGAGAGTGTCCATCCGGAAGGATCGTAAAATGTTAAATATCCCAGTGGAATAATAGCCAGGGGCAGGGGGGTCTTTTTCTCTTGCACTGCCAAGGTGGAAGTGTGATCTGGAGTGCCACATAGGCCAAAGTGGTACAAATGTATCGATTCACTCCATTTGATGGTACCAAAGTATTTGCCATTCTAAACTTGCTATTTGGAGAGTGTCCATCCGGAAGGATGGTAAAATGTTAAATATCCCTAGTATATTGCATATATTTGTTTTGGAAAAAGGCTTTCCACCCTTCAATTTGCACGATAGTTTTTCATTATCCAATCGTACATTTATGTCTGATTTTCAGCTTTAAAATACAGAAGATTTTGGACGCCTAGAACTATCAAAGCTGGATATATTTAGTCTCACTAATTCCCAAAAAAATAACAAGAAAAACGATTTAATACCTACAAATTAGTAACGAATTTGTTTGAAAAACAAAAAAAAATAGTACATTTTCCCAAATTTGTTACATATTGAGTAATTTAGCTTTTCCTCATCGTTTTGGTCAACAAAGTTTTTCCTTATCGTCAAGTTTGTTCCGCCGAGTAAAGTATTTGGCCACCGTTGATGACCACTTCCGAACAGCTATGAGCCACACGTACGCGCGACTGAGAGGAAAACATGCCGTGGCGCTACTTCAGACAAGATCTCTAGTGACAGAGACGAGAGGAGGTAGTAAGAGTGTAGGACATGCTGGTCCTTGGAATTTGGAAAACCCGGCCTTCTAGAGACTAAATTTGGACAGAGGCTACTATCAAATCCAAATTACTAGAGGCGGCCAAGGCCCTGCCTCTTCACATCTTCGTATTGTAGAGGCAGAAAAGTACTTTAGTGACTATTCTACCTCTCATGTGACTTCTCCGGTGTCAGCATACTGAAACTATAGCATGATGCACAGTTAAAACTAGCCTTGCCGTGCACTGTTCTAAAGCCGTGGACCCGTGGTGCTTTCTCCGGTGACCGCACGAGAGAGTGCTTTAATTTGGTGCTATATAAATTAGTGCAGATAACTTCTTTTCCAAATCTTTTTCAAACTTGCTAACTCAATTTGATATTCCTGGTAACAATTATCAGTCATCACCTTTACTCCTTAGCATTTCTTCAAATATTTTGCCACTCGATTGTAAATGCAACACGTTAGTTAGACATGACAAGTAGCACTACATAACTGTAATAGAAACACGTCGTGTCACCTCTTAATATCTAGTATGACTATCTAGCCTATCACAATCTTGTCATTTCACATCGTTTAGCTAATCACCTCATGGTTGGATAAAATCAAAACCTATTGCCTTTGCTCAAAACAGAAGTGGTTTAGGAATCGGTCTAGTTGATATTCAGTTGTTTGGCCCCTTCTAACAACTGAATTTTGCCCATTCACTTACACTCTCTTACTTGTATACTTACAAAGATTTTCTTCAGTGTAATTTATTGGGTAGAGTGGATGTCATTAAGGTATTTCTATGGATTGCAGATCTCAAAAAACATATTTTTTCTTAGTAAAAATTCTAATTATTTCTATGGATTGCAAATATCATCAAAATATATTTTAAATTGTTTGAATTTTTTTACAAATTTCAAAAAAAATGTAGATCTCATAGGACGAGGAGACCAAGCACAAGACAAGCATAGGCCTCCGTCTTGGCAAGCGCGATGCGAGGGCGCGCCCAGTCTGGCCAGCGCCAAGGGAAGCCCCGCATCGCGCCTAGTCTGGCCAGCGCCAAGGGAAGCCAGAGACAGCCAGATCCGAACCACCAAATGATGCCGTGTCACACCCTTGGCCGCCGGCGAGGTCGCCGGCGACGTGAGCACGCAAGGAGAAGATCGGAGACGATGAAGACCGGCAGGGCAAGCCCTCTGCCTTGGCCTAGTTCTGTGATTTAGAAAATAAATTGTTCGATGTCCGACTCCACGGCGCCGTGCCGCTTAATACAACTTGGAGCACCAACACGCGGGCCTAGACGACATTGGCGGAAATAAAAACATAGTATGGAAATACGCTATCTCATAGCCGGAAACGCCCTCTTGTGTTACGCCTTCGCCGTGTTCCCTTCGGTGCCGCTCCCAGCTACAACATCTCCCCCCGCTTGAGAACCTGCATGTCCCCAGGCAGGAGCTTCGGGAAACCGAACCTTCAACACATTGTAGTCTTCCCAGGTTGTGACCGTGGATGGAAAGTTCGTCCACGTCACCTTGACTTGAGGAATAGCCGAGTTACCCTTCTTGACGAGACGTCGATCCACGATGGCTGCTGGCACCGCCGCAGCTGCGTCCAGGTCAGAAACCACCGGCAAGACATCAAAGACAGGAGAATGATCAGCAATATAAGGTTTCAGTTGTGATATATGGAACACAGGATGAATCTGGGCTTCGGGCGGTAGCTGAAGCTTGTATGCCACCTTGCCAATTCGCTCTGTCACTGTATAAGGACCAAAGTACTTGTAGGCCAATTTTGGATAAGGCCTATTGGCAATGGAAGATTGAGTGTACGGTTGCAGTTTCAAGAGAACCTTATCGCCCACCGAAAACTGGAGATCAGTTCGCTTCTTGTCGGCTATCTACTTCATCCTGTTCTGAGCACGGTGAAGATTCTGTCTGAGGGACTCGAGCTGAAGTTCTCTGTGCTCCACTGTTGCAGCCACAGTAGGAGGTAGAGCAGCAGGAATGTCAGTTACCATGCCCACATTAGGTTCATAGCCGTACATTGCTTTGAATGGAGAACACCCAATAGAAGTATGTAAAGAGGAATTGTACCAAAGCTCAGCCAAAGATAACCAAGCTTTGCAAGACTTAGGGGAATCATGAACTGCACACCTTAAGTACATTTCCACACACTGATTTACCCTCTCAATTTGGCCATCTGACTGAGGGTGATATGCTGTGCTGAAATGCAAATCCACTTTGTATAATTTGAATAGGGCCCCCAAAAGTTGCTGAGAAAGATAGTGATAAGACAAAGGGTGTCCCGATCTTTCGGTGGAGATGGACAACTTTGATTTCTCTAGAACGACATTCACGACCCGACTACAACCGTCCAAGGACACTGCACCTTAGCGATCGATACACCAATTCCAACGGTTGATCACGATCTTGTTGATCGCAGCCAACCAAACCACTAGGGTAATTCATGCAAGCAATCGAAGAACATGCAAGAACAGGTAGAACAAGCACCTAATTGCCAAATATTATATAAAGGTTCAAAACTGAATAACGATAACAATGTGGGGTTTTAAATCAAGTAGAACGGATGGTCTAGTCGACACATGTGTCTACAAGAAAGTAGCAATGGCTAAACTTACAACTAAACAAAACCCGAATTATGGTGGTGGCATGTAGGAGCTATATATACAAGAGAGAGCAATGCTGGGTGGTGCTCTCGACTCACTAAAAATAAAAGAGAAACATTGACAACCATTGCTTGGTTGCATGAGATCCTTATTGACCAAAACATGCACTAAAATAGGTCTCCAAAGAAAGGTCCATAGAGTTATTTAACAATTGCGGCCACCTCACACCTAATGTGAACTTGAATTTGACTCGACAAGTTTTCCATCAAGTGCTTGCATGCTCGAAATGGAGTCCGTATGAAATCATGGTGTTTGTTGAAAGTTCGTGTTGTGTTGCTGTCCAAATCTATCCTGCGCCAATCCCCTATGCTTCCAATCCTCTCCATCATTCATGCATGAGTAAGAGGGGCAAGTGGTGTTGGCCATGGTGTAGGTGTGGATGTATAGATGGTGCTGATGTCCTCATCATCCTCCCCTTCTTAAAAGTGAGTCGTCCTCGACTCAAGCTCATCTCTTCTCCCAAGTATGGTGTAATGGTCCCCAATCAATTTCATTAACCATCCATACTTTTAATATGCAATCAAACATTCTCTTGATCCATGTAAGTATTGCAGAGCCAATAATGTACTCATCATTCTCCCCTTCTTGACAGCAAACCGTCCACGGTTTGACCATTGCTGGAGCATGTGTTGTTGGAATTGATGAACCTTGCTCCCCTTCTTGATATTTGCCCTGTTTCTTAACAATAAAACTAGGGAAACTTGACATGACATGATTATTGTTATTGAATACCTCTAGTTGATCATATCTTTTAACAATAAATGGAGATTGTATGTTTGTACAAATGTAAAAGTGGTGGACTATATACTCCTCTACACTATTATATTTGCCAATTGCATGAAAATTAACATTGGAAGAACATGGCAATTCAAATTTAGAAAACTGATGATTCTCTAAATACCTAAGCTCACAAAGATCATTGAATTCAATGTTCCCTATTATGTGTAAAAATGACAAGAATTGAGCTTCTTCATTTTCATTTACGATATGAACAACATGCTTGAATTCAGTACTCATTGATTCAGAATTCTTTTGTTTGTTTACTAGTTGTGGTATGGATATAAGTGATGCACTATCACACAACTCTATTTTATCACTAGGAACATCAAGAATATCAAAATGTGACAAAGGAAACTTAGTAATTGGTTCCACAACTATTTTCCCTATGATAGCAAGATTAGTGGACAGATGAAGCTCACCTTGATTTATGTTACAACAATATGATTTACCTTTGATGTTCTCTTAAAATAGCGTGGGTGCAACTAGATTCATGTTGTCATTAAATGATTCACCTAGTATCTCAAGTTGCATGCCCTCCATTTGTACACTATCGTCTACTTGCTGCAAATTGTTAGTAATAGGAGAGACACAGGCTTTTATATTATCTCTGAGATCCCTTTTTACCTTTATTTCAGAATCACAAGCAAGATCAAATAATTCATCAAAAGAGTTATAATGTTTATCAATAAGAATGTTCTAAATTTCTACATTAAGACCTTGTAGAAACCTATGTTCTAAAAGTTCATCAGTTTCTTCAAATCCACATCGCAACAAGCATAATTTTAGTTTATCCAAGTATTCTGCTATAGTTTTGGTTTCTTGTTTTATAGATTGCAATTTTGTAAACAACATCTCAGAATAATACTCAGGAACAAAAACATCTCTAAAATATCTTTTCACATCTTTCCATGTTTGAGGAACTTTACCAAATCTACAAAGGTTTCTCCATATAATTAAAGCATACTCAACAAAAACACTAGAAGCAACTCTAATCTTTTGGTTTTTAGATAGACTATGCTTTTTAAATTCATTGTTTACCGTTAGCTCCCATTTAATATATGCATGAGGATCACAGTCTCCTTCAAAGTAAGGTAATGCAGATTTGATTCTCTCAAGAAAAACATCATATACCTCATGAGTCTCATGTGTATATCTTGCTATACCTTTAGCAAACTGATGATAATATGCAACCTGATCATCTCTTGTTTCTATGTGGATTTCTGCCATGATTAAAATAAAACAAGAGACATACACAATAGCATTTATGCTCTTATCAACTACTAGGGTGTGTCTGTTGTAATTCTTTCACTCTCACCCTGTTCATACAAGTTCTGACCAAGCAAAACAGGAGGTGGCAGCAACGAACAAGTTGGAAAACCTAGAAAATAGTGTATTGGCGCTGCAGCAACAACACTTGTCAAGTTGTAGTCTGATTTGTGGAGCTATAGGATGGCTGTATATATTGCACAAGGAAATACTAGCACCACATTAGTTACAAAAGCAGGTTGGGAAATCATTCAACGGTGGTGCTATGCTAGTCCTAGGCTAGACCGTGCTAGAGACGCGAGCCTAGACACAAACAAATTCATGGTACAACAGGAATAATAATAAGAACAGCAAGAGATAACTCCTCTTCTTTTCTTTTCTTTCCTTTTTTTCTTTCTTTTTTTCTGATTTTTTTCTTTCTTTCTTTTTTTACTTTGCACAACTAAAACAAATCTGAATCTTGATGGAGTAGATTTTAGAATACACACAAGGTTTTTTTTAAAGTGTAACAAGAATACAAATAGCAGATTGTGTTGGCGATATGGTGATTGTGTTGGCGATATGGTGCTACGGTAGTACTGATTGTAATGAGGATGCTAAGAATAGGATGTGAAAGAAGAGTGGAGAGGCAATAGGATGCGTGCTGCTAGGAGTGGACGGAAGAATGCAATGTTCTAAAATTAGATGCGCAAGGGTGGAAGAAATCTAGTGGTTGCAATAGGATGCTGGAAATTGGATGTGCACGAGCACTTACAATAGGATGTATGAGTGGAAGAAAGGAACATGCAGGATGGAGCGAGTAACAATAGGATGACGGATGGAAGTGAAAGGGTGCATGCAATGGCCTAAAACTATAGGGTGCGCCAGTAGGGTGGTGATGGTAATTTAGATATATAGTGTAGTCCAAATGAATATGGTAATAGTGGTTGCAGCGGAGATTATACGATGGGCAGTGACTAAAACATGACAAGAACTCGAAACTCTAAAAGTCTAACCCTAAGACCAGCAATTCGACTCAACCGATGTAAATCAAACACAACAAGCCCGAACTAAGTAGTACTAGTAAAAGGCTCAAAGGGTCTATAGGATTATAGAAATGAAATTACTATTTTTCTTGGCTTTTTCTGGACAATAGGAAAAAATTGCAAACTAAATTCTCTCATCGATGAAACCTTGAACTGATGCCACTTGATAAGACAAAGGGTGTCCCGAACTTTCAGTGGAGATGGATAATTTTGATTTCTCTAGAACGACGTTCACGACCCGACTACAACTGTCCAAGGACGCTGTGCCTTAGCGATCGATACACCAATTCCAGCAGTTGATCACGATCTTGTTGATCGCAGCCAACCAAACCACTAGGGTAATTCCTACAAGCAATCGAAGAACATGCAAGAAAAGGTAGAACAAGCACTCAACTGCCAAATATTATATAAAGGTTCAAAACTGAATCACGATAACAATGTGGGGTTTCGAATCAAGTAGAACGGATGGTCTAGTCGACACATGCGTCTACAAGGAAGTAGCAATGGCTAAACTTACAACTAAACAAAAACCCGAATTGTGGTGGTGGCATGTAGGAGCTATATATACAAGAGAGAGCAATGCTGGGTGGTGCTCTGGACTCACTAAAAATAAAAGAGAAACATTGACAACCATTGCTTGGTTGCATGAGATCCTTATTGACCAAAACATGCACTAAAATAGGTCTTCAAAGAAAGGTCCATAGAGTTATTTAACAATTGCAGCCCCCTCACAGCTGATGTGAACTTGAATTTGGATCCATCTAAAAATAGACTCGACAAGTTTTCCATCAAGTGCTTGCATGCCCGAAATGGAGTCCGTATGAAATCATGGCATTTGTTGAAAGTTCGTGTTGTGTTGCTGTCCAAATCTAGCCTACGCCAATCCTCTATGCTTCCGATCCTCTCCATCATTCATGCACGAGTAAGAGGGGCAAGTGGTGTTGACCATGGTGTAGGTGTGGATGTATAGATGGTGCTGATGTACTCATCAGACAGTATCCCTATCACTTACTATGGTCTTGGGCAGTCCATGTAACTTTACCACATTATCCATAAAGGATTGGGCCATAGAACTAGTAGTGTATGGGTGTTTGAGAGACAGAAAATGAGCTGATTTGGTAAACCTGTCCACCACCACTAATATGACAATGTAACCCTCAGATTTGGGTAGACTCTCGATGAAATCCATAGAAAGATCCTACCAGATGCCTTCAGGGACAGGGAGACGTTGAAGCAACCCTCTAGGATGAGTGTTAGCATGTTTAGCCTGTTGACAAATAGTGCACTGTTTAATGAAGGCTTCTACATCTACTTTCATGCCCTTCCAAGCAAAGTGTTGCTTGAGTCTGTGATAAGTTGCAGCCTGTCCTAAATGTCCTCCAATTGCACTGGCATGACACACTGAAATCAACTTAGTTTGTAATTCAGAGTTGTGACCAATCCACACTTTGTGTTTGTACCAGATCTGGCCTTTGGCTAAGCTGTATCCTTTATCATCTGGACTAGACACAACCAATCTTTGTAGCAATTATTGTGCTACTCCATCTGTAGTATAGGAATTCAAAACTTCCTAAACCCAAGCAGGCTGGACTGTGGACACAGCTTGCAGGGCCATCAGATGAGCTACTCGTGATAGGGCATCAGCAGCTACATTGTCTTTCCCTTTTCGGTAGACTATTTTGAATTGAAGTCCCATCATCCTTGTCATAGCTTTCCTTTGCAGTTCAGAATGCAGGTTCTGCTCATTCAGGTAAGCCAAAGATTTGTGGTCAGTGAGAATAATAAATTCCTGTCTCTACAAATAATGTCTCCACTTCTCAACTGCCATTATCAGAGCCAAAAATTCTTTTTCATATATAGAGAGACTCTTGTGGTTGTCACCCAACCCTTTGTTGAGGTAAGCCACAGGTCTGCCTTGCTGCATTAGCACAGCACCAATCCCATCTTGACAAGCATCTGTTTCCACAGTGAATGTCTCTTGAAAATTGGGAAGAATGAGGACAGGGGTCTGAGTCATGGCTGACTTCACCAAATCAAAAGCTGCCTGAGCTGTAGGAGTCCACTGAAACTGTTTGGATCTCAACAGATTAGTAAGAGGATTAGTCAAGATGCCATAGCCTTTCACAAATCTTCTGTAATACCCTGTGAGCCCCAAAAATCCTCTAAGTTCAGTAACTAAAGTAGGTATGGGCCAATTGAGCATAGCTGCAATTTTGGAATTATCTGTGGCCACTCCTTAGGCAGAAATGATATGACCCAGATATTCCAATTTTGTTTGGGCAAATGAGCATTTAGTCTCTTTTAAATAGAAATGGTGCTTTCTCAGCTGATCCAAGACCTACTCTAGATGAGTGATATGATCTTCTAAAGTAGGGCTGTAAATGAGGATATCATCTAGAAAGACTAACACAAACTTCCTGAGAAAAGGTTGAAGTATGTAGTTCATGATACACTAAAAAGTAGCTGATGCATTAGTTAGCCCAAGTGGCATGACCTTGAACTGATAGTGCCCTTGGTGGGTCTTGAAAGCAGTCTTGTATTCATCTTCAGGAACCATTCTGACTTGATGATATCCTGCTCTAAGATCCAGCTTAGTGAGGAATTTGGAACCTGTCAATTCTTCAATAATCTCTTCATGGTCAAAGCATTGAGCTTCCTATAATCAACACAAAACCTCCAGGAGCCATCTTTATTTTTGACCAGTAAAACAGGTGATGCAAAAGGAAGCCTGCCTGTAACAGTTCTTGGACTTGCCTTTCTATCTCATTTTTGTGTAAGGGAGAATAATGATAAGGCTTGGAATTTACAGGGATGGCATCAGGAAGTAGAGGAATAGTATGGTCATGAATTCTAGAAGGAGGTAATACCTTTGGATCAGTAAACACATCTCTATATTGGGCCAGCAGCAATTGAATTTTCTCAGCCTGTTGGTCAGAAAAGTACTGATCCTATACTAGAGAATCTGCCATGCAATGTACTAGTGCATAGGCCCACACATCATTACCTCAAGCTGAATTATAAACTTTGGTGGCTGAGAGAGCAGCTGGTTGTGGTGTAGATGACTGTAGCCCTTGGAGTTTGATCAATCTCCCTTCATCCTCAAATTCCATGGTCTTTAGTTCCCAGTCACAGTGCATTGGACTATGGGTACACAACCAATCATACCCAAGTATAGCATCATAAGGGTGCATATCCAACACAATCATATCAGTAGTGAGGGTCGGTCCTTAACAATACCATCTGAGTTGCTGCACCATGCTATTAGTGGTCAGCAACTCTTCATTAGCCAGCTTCACTGTCCTGGCTAGAATGGGAACTGTGGGTAGTGATGCTAACTAGACAAATTGAGAACTCACAAAGCTGTGAGAGCTACCACTGTCAATGAGAATCAACATGGTTTTGTCCTTGACCTTAGTCTAAAGCTTAATGCACTAGACAGCATCAGATCCTGATATTGCATTGAGGGATAGCTTACCCAGTTCTTCTTGTACCACATCTTCTTTAGCCATGTCATTTAGAACTTCATCAGAAAGAGGTCTGTCCAAATCATTCAGTACCAATGCATTGACTTGGGGCTTGTTTCTTATAGTACAGACCTCCAGATTGCCTGGGACATATTTCTCCCCACAACTATAGCACAGTCCATTAGCCTTTCTGTAGTCTCTGAGCTGTCTATCTTGCCACAGAGGAGCTTGCGGTTTGGAAGTGTTTTGTCTGCTTTACTGGTAGGGCTTCAATTGGCTATTTGCTTTATATCCTTTTGCTTTACTCCTGTCGACCACCCCTTGTTCGATTTTGGCAATAATGGAGGCTTCTTTGACTGATTTAGGTCTCAGTGGTTCCACCACACTCTTGACACTACTACAGAATTCTTAATCGTGGCGGTCACATTTGGTTTTGCGCGGCGGGCAAACGTGTCCGCCGTGGATTGAAGGTCACGGTAAATCACGAAACTTCTGCGGCGGATGCCATTGCCCGCCGCGGTTAATTGATTTACCACGGCGGGCAAGTAAGGAAGCCCGCCATGGTTAATGTGTCCAAGAAAACAAAAAAAAGAAAGAAACCCTAACGGGCCCTGGATCTGGGCCTGCTGGGCCTAGCCACCGCGCCGCCGCCGTGCCGCCTCCAACGCCGTCGGATCCGCCCTCCACCTCTGAGGCCGTGACCGGATCCGCACCCTCCACCACCAACATCGTCACCAGATCCGTCCTCACCTCTACGTCGTCGCCTGAGACCCACCCTCCACCGCCGCCCACCACGCCGGATCTGGAAAAGGGAGAGGGAAGAGTGAGGAATTCAAGAGGAGAAGAGTGAAGGAAGAAGGAAGGAGGCGGCGCCGTCATGATTTAGACTCACCTGCCTCATCGTCTGGATCCGTCCGGCCATCATCTGGATCGAGCACCAACCCGTCGTCTGGATCCGTTCGGCCGTCATCTGGATCCGCCCCCTACCGCTGCCGTGAGCACCTGCAAAACCTCCAACGCCGGATCCGCCCAGCACACGCCGTCGCTAGGAGATTGAGGTAGCTCCCGGCATGCCGGATCCGCCCCGCACGTGGGGCGCCGCTGACGCCTGGCACCGCTGCCGCCGACGCCACGCCGGAAGGAGAGGGTGCCGTTGTGCAGGTGGAAGAAGAGAGGGAGGGGGAGGAGGATGGGGAGGAGGTGCCGCCGGTGAGGGAGGGGAGGAGGAGAAGGGCCGGTGACTTGGTGAGGGAGGGGAGGAGGACCGGTGAGGAAGGGGAGGGAGGTCGCGCGTCGCGCGATGGGGCGGCGTCGCGCGGTGGAGTGG